>CAUYON010026660.1:0-13187 GCA_963573935.1 Arctocebus calabarensis | reverse complement strand
CACTTAGTAGCTCCTAAATATTGCGTTGGATTTTTTCTTTTTTTAGTTCCATTGCTATATATTGCCTAAATGTGTTCAAAATTATTTCTTCAGTTGTTATAGATAATCCTCTAGCAAGTGGGAAAGAATTAGGAATTAGTCATGCTGTCAAATGGTGCTCTGAGCAGGTTTCAGGGCAACAACTGCCATTTAAGTGTTGTCTCCCTTGTTCATTTATAAATCTGTTAATGAACTTTAGGTTTTCCCTGAAACTAAGTTGAATCATTTCTAAAATGAAACAGGCTTCTCAGGGACATATCCACTTCTGTATTTGGATTAAAGCACCAAGCAGCGACCACATTATTTCCCTCTGTGATCTCTACTGTGGTTTTACGAAACCAAAACATAACTGAAAGAAGGCTGGCAGAACCCAAATGAATTTCTTCACCATGGGAGAAAAGATCAAGTGACACATTCATTCTTTTTCTGATTGTGGCTTCATGGGCTGAGTAAAAGCTTGAAAACTCGAGCCTTTTGGTCTTGGTTTTGCCACCAGTGAGTTATGAGTAAGTTCAGAGCAGGTAAGTTAATCTCCTTGGCCTTACTTTCCCCAGGTACAATACAGAATTACTTCATGGTAGCATGACACTAAGACACCAGCAATAGAACATAACTATGACAACATTCCATGAAGTGGTATTTTATAGTTCTATTAAATTTGTTCTCTTTATGGAACAGATTTCTAATAAAATGCTTGGTCTTACATGGTTGGCCAGAGGTGCCCTATCCCTTGACTACAAGCAGGTACTCCCTTTTGGGATATTTATTTGAAATATTAATACTTTGGTACTCATTTGTCAGTGGTGCATATTTTTTATCTTTGGGATTGGTAGGGTCTTAAAGGAGAAAGACAAATTTATAATTACTACTTCTAAAATTTGTTCCCAGAGCAAGTGAAATGTTTGTTGGAAGGAGCCTTTAACATGTATTTTTTAGCATTGTTTCTGTGCTGTAAAAGTACAAACTCCAAGCAGACTCAGGAAAATAGGCCAGAGGAGCAAGGCATTCCCAGGAAGTTGGTTCTGTTTGGGTCTTGACCTTCCCCTCCTCCCATACTAGCAGGTTTATCACTTTCCCAAGGAATATACATCTTGCCTATTTTGTTTTGTTTTTTGGCCAGATTTACCTTTTCTTGGTCATGTATAAGCAATAAAAATGTTTTCTGTTCTTTACTTTTCTCAACCCCAAATTCTTTTCTATACCTTAGGCCTTGGTGGTTCTTCCAACTCCTTTAACAATGGCTTACTGTGCTCTTCAGAACCTGCCATCTCCCATTTGCACTACTGGCTGAGGAACGTATTTATTTATAGTGTTCCTGCCTACTGGAGAGCTCTATATTAAATCCTAAGATGGGATTAAAAAAGAGTTGGAGAATTCACATTTATTGAATAACAAATGTGATACAACCTGGAATTTCTGAATTCCAAATAAATAAATTTCATTTTTTGAAAAAAAAAAATTCTTAGAGAGAGTGTAGGGGAAACATTTGAAAAAAATGGCCTGAGAGAATACTTTATGAGGAGGAACACCCCCTCCCTGGCAATTGAAGCAACATCAAAAATACATTATTGGGATCTGATCAAATTAAAAACTTCTGCACTGCCAAGAACACACTAAGTAAAGCAAATAGACAGCCCTCAGAATGGGAGAGGATTTTTGCAAGTTATATTTCTAACAAAGGTCTAATCACCAGAATCCACAGAGAACTCAAACTTATTTAAGGAAAAAACAGGGTGGCACCTGTGGCTCCAGGAGTAGGGCACCAGCCCCATATGCCTGGGGTGGCCCTGGCCAAAACCCAGCCCTGGCCAAAAACTGCAAAAAAGAAAAAAAACCAAGTGATCCCATTTCACTGTGGACAAGAGACATGAACAGAAGCTTCTCTGAAGAAGACAGGTGCATGGTCTACAGACATATAAAAAATGCTCATCATCTTTAATCATCAGAGAAATGCAAACCAAAACCACTCTGAGATACCATCTAACTGCAGTAAGACTAGCCCACCTCACAAAATCCCAAATTACAGATGTTGGTGTGGATGTGGAGAAAAGGGAACACTTTTGCACTACTGGTGGGAATGCACGCTATTATGTTCCTTTTGGAAGGAAGTTTGGAGAACACTCAGAGATTTAAATGTAGACCTGCCATTTGATCCTTCAATTCCTTCTCTAGGTGTAGATCCAAAAGACCAAAAATCACTTGGCAACAAAAATATTTGCACCAGATTGTTCATTGTAGCTCAATTCATATTTTCCAAGTCATGTAAGAAGCCCAAGTGCCCATTGACCAATGAATGGATTAATGAATTATTGTATATGTATACCATGGAATACAACATAGCATTAAAAAAATGGAGCCTTTACCTCTTTTACGTTTATATGCATGGGGCTATAAAATATTCTTCTTAGCAAAGTATCTCTTAGGAATGGAAAAAAAATCCAGTATACTCAGTACGACGATGAAACCAACTTATAACCACTCACACTTTCATATGAAAGATGAATCACAACTATAGCCTAGGATGAAGGAGGGAAGGGGAGGGGGAGGGAAAAAGAGTGGGTGGGTTAATGGAGGGTTAATGGGGGGGATCACACCTATGGAGCATATTGCAAATACAAGTTGGATCTATCATGTGTAGAACACAAATGTCTTAACACTGTAATTGGGTAAATAAGGTGAAGGCTATGTTGATTAGTAGGATGTAAGCACTCCAATTTGTATAAATAATCAACACATTGAATCCCATAATGGCATACATGTATTTATGATCTATGTACAAATGACTTAATTTAAAAAAAAAAAAAAAGGATGGGTAATAGGTGTTTATTACTCTGTAGACTCTCCTTCAGGTAACTTTGAAAGTTTTTGTAATAAAAGGTTGAAGTAAATAATGCTGATGGCAGGACTTAGATTAACCCAGTAACTGCTAACTTTAAATTGAAATTGGAAACAGAACCTGAAACAAGCCAGGGGCTTGTGTCTTACTGTTGTGTGATCACATCTCACCCCTGGTTCTCCAGAGCGATAACTGCCGCAAATCATATAGACTAAACCTGAAATCCTTGCAGCTGACCTGGTTATCAGTTCTGCTGGAATTCACCTAATGCTGAAAAGAATGGGGACTGATTGTTTTTCACACTGAAATGATATTAATTTCTCCTGAATCATGATCTGTCATCCTATTTACAGAATTTAATTATACCCCTGGGTAGACTCAGTGAGATTTTAGAAAAGGAGACCCTCAGGAAAACCCCCTAGGTAGATCCTAAGGCATCTCACACAAATGCCCATGTACACACACTAAAGCACATGTGCACATACACACACATGCAACATGCACTCTGTCATCAGCAGTGTTTTCTTATCACACAACTTAGTTTCAGACTGTTATTCCTGTTGTCCAGAAAGATACAACTAACTGTATGGTTTTTGAAAACATAGGTTGTCTGTCTGAAGAAAAGGAGAAATATACAGGGTCCATGAGTATTTCAGTGAAATTTCCTTTACTTGTGATGTATCCTAGGCTCTTTCCAGAGAGCCCTTTTGGTAAAATATGAATTCCTCTTTGAGAATTCAGCTTGCTTTACACTTATAAACATACACACCAATAAAATAAACTTCCACAGCTATAAAACATTTTATTCATATAGATGGCTTTATAGATACATAAAAATACGTCTTATCTTGTTAAGGATGTATACATAGGGAGCAGAACAAGATGGTGGACCAGAAGGATTATTCAGCTGAGCACTCCAAGAACGATTGAGGAAAAGGAGAGAACCCAGCCATATCTCACACAATTACCCTACCCAGAGTCATAGCTCAGGGAGCACAGCAAGGAGATGGTGAGCTGAATACAGCATATGAATTGGAGCCATGGAAATCTGATGAATTAGGCAAGTAATTACAACCACCTTGAATTATCTGGGACCTTCCACAGAGGTCTGGGATGGCAGAAAGCCTTTCTGGAGTTTTCAGTTGTTTAGGGATGCTGCATGTTGAGTGGAAAGCTTGGAACAGTGTATCTTTTTGAACAGCAACCATATTTGAATGCCACTTGGAGTGGCTTTGCCATACATTTGGTGGCTGGCAAGGCAGCCATACAAAGAAGGTCTCAGGGGCTGGGGGCTGCCATTGTGGGAAGGTCGTAAGATGGTCCTTCCCTTCAGGGGCCCAAAACATGGCTGTTTTAATTCTGCCTGCCAGGATCAACAATCCACTCTTGGCACAGGCTGAGGGATTCCCCCACCCTATAGGAATTGGAGTCAGAAGGCACTTGGAGACTTGCCCCTAAAGGATTCTTGTGAGTTTTAAGATCCCAACCAGGCAGGGTCTGAATGCTGAGAAAACAATCAGGAGATCACTAAAGGCAACTAAGTTTGGAATAAGGACCATAGAGGTTGCTGGCTGTGCTCTCTGTCTCCTAAAAAAACCACATTGCCACTTGGTGTCCTGGCAACATATTGCAACATACTGTCATCAACAGTAAGGACATCTATTTGAAACAAAGAAGGCAGTAGAGAGGAAAAAGGAAGGCAAGGTGAACAAGAAGAAAGAACACCTGAGCAGGAACCAACAGAAAATTACAATTTGTCTTAGAGAGGCTTTATTTGAGTTGAGGTAACCAGTGTTTGATATCCATCTAAAAGGAGTTTGTTGAAGTCTTTAGTAAAACATGAGAAGTTTTCCTTTACAATAGTCTCCCATAGGTCTTCCAGCCTTTGGGACAATCTTCTTCCCCTCCAGGGATCCCTATTATTTGTATGTTTGAACATTTCATGGAGTGTTCAAAAAATTCAGGCAACATGAAAAACCAAAACAGAAGAACTCCCCCAAGGAACCATGAGGCAGCTACTGCAGAAGACTCCACCTCTAAAGAATTAATGGGCTTCAGTTTAAAATATGGATGAGAAAGACAATAAAAGGAATGGGTGAGAACATGGAAAGACAGAACCAAAAAGCAGATGAGAGATGTGTAGAATATAGAAAGGATATGGGAGAGCTTAAGGAAATGAAGAACACAAACAGGGAAAGTAAAGATGCAGTAGAAAGTATCAAAAATAGGTTAGATCATGGAGAAGAAAGAACCTCAGAGTTAGAGGATAAAATTTTCAAGTTAACCCAGGTAGTTAAAGAGGCAGAAAAGAAGAGAAGGAAAGTAGAACAGGCTCTTAGAGAACTATGAGACTCCATGAACTGCTCAAACATATGAATAATAGGGATCCTTGGAGGGGAAGAAGATTGTCCCAAAGGATGGAAGCCCTAAAGGAGACTGTCATAAATGAAAACTTCTCATGTTTTACTAAAGACTGCAAAAAACTCCTTTCAAACGGATATCAAACCTTGGGTCACCTCAACTCAGAGCCTCTCCAAGACACATTGTAATGAACTTGTCCAAAGTAAAGATGAAAGAAAAATTTCTGCAAACGACCAGGTGTAAGCTATAGAAACAGAGCCATTGGGATGACAACTTTGCAACTGAAACCTTCCAAGCCTGAAGAGCACAGTCATCCACCATCAATATTCTTAAACAACACCATTTTCAGCACAGTATTCTGTATATTGCTAAACTAAGCTTCAAAATAGATGGAGAAATCATCTTTTGCAGATATACAATCACTGAGGAAATTACCACAATAAGACTCATCCACAGGAAATACTTAGACCTATACTCAACAATGACCACTCAACCATAGACCACTGGCAAGTAGACACTCAGATACTAAAGATCAAACCTTAGCTCCCAGAAAGCCACAAAAGGTAAAACTACACTATGGACTTTCACCAAATAAGATGAAGAGAACTCCACTATGCTTATCAATTCTCTCATTAAATGTCAGCACACTGAATTCGCCACTGAGGAGGCACAGCTGATTAGATAAAAAAGCACAAGCCATCCATATGTTGTCTCCAGAAGACACACCTAGCCCTGAAGGACAAATCAAGACTCGGGGTAAAGGGATGGAAAACAGTATTTCAGGCAAATGGAAATCAGAAGAAAGAGGATTTGCAAAATTATTTTCAGATACAAGTGGATTTAAATCAACTAAAGTTAATAAAGGCAAAGATAGGCACCTTATGCTGGCCAAGGGAACAATACAAGAAGACTTTTCAATTTTAAATATTCATGTACCCAATTTAAATGCTCCCAGATTTATGAAACAGACCTTCGTGGGTCTGAGCAATATGATATTCTATAACACCATAATAGTCAGGAACATCAACACCCCTCTGACAGAACTGGACAGATCCTCTAAACAAAAGCTGAACAAAGATATAAAGGACTTAAATGTGACCCTAGAACAAATGAAACTAATAGATATATACAGAACACCATCCCAAAGCAAAGGAGTATACATTTTTCTCATCAGCACATGGTACGTACTCCAAAATCTACCACATCCCAAGACACAAATCAAAACTCAGCAAAATCAAAAGAATAGAAATTGTATCTTGTATCTTCTCAGACCACAGGCAATAAAGGTGGAACTCAACTCCAACAAAAAAATTCATCTTCACACAAAGACTTAGAAATTAAACAATCTTAGGCTGAATGATAACTGGGTAAAGGAAGAGATAAAAGAGGAAATCATTAAATTCCTCAAACATAACAACAACAAAAACATAAGTTACCAAAACCTGTAGAAGATAGCAAAAGCAGTCTTAAGAGGCAAATTTATTGTATTAGAGGCCTACATTCAAAAAACAAAAAGAGAGTACATCAACAAACTCATGAACAGGGGGTTCTTGGAAGATGGCAGCAGAGACAGTCCCGTAGCCCATCTCTCCCTGGTCAGCAGGTGAGAGGGAGGGAGCTCGGGATCTTTCCCCGTGTGAATTATTGGAGTGGATGGGCAGCTGGAGATGCACAGCGAGTTGGTAGATTGTTGTGTATGAAATATAGTTCATAACCGTGGAAACTGCTGTAAACCATTTCCCCCTGTCCAGTGGAGGGGCAGCTGGCCCCTCCCACAGGGAGGACAGCAGGTCACAACTCACAAAACCTAATTGGAGAAAATTCCACTGAAGCGTGGATCTCAGAGTTTGACAACCAGAAAGGGGTGCTGCTAGGATCCACAGAGACCCAGGCCAAAGCGAGAGCTGATGGGATGGGACCCTGCTGGAAACAGACATACTGGAATGCCCCAAATGGTGAGCGAGCGCCTTTTTCCCAGATCATTAGGAGGAGGTGATCCGTCAGTGCTAGCCCAGGTGGGAAATCCTGGTGAGGTCTGACTGTACAGGGGAAGCGAGATTCTGGGGTGTGGAAAAGACACTTTGAGCTGTGGAAGTTGGCAAAGAGGGCCCCCAAGCACTTCAGCTGAAGAAAAAAGCAGCAGGTCAAAGTGGCAGCAACAGCCCTGCAGGAGCTCCCTCCCCTCCAGCCACGGAGAACCGCAGCCACCACGAGCCCCTCTCCCACAGTTGCCGCGAGCCCCTATCCCACAGCCACTGTGAGCTCCCCTCTCACGACTGATTGCAGTTGCCGGATTGCAAGAGAGTGCGAGGGCAGAGCAGAGAGTTTTGGGACAAGTGGACTCAAGCTCCAAAGTTGGAGGTCGGATGGTTTGGAGCTGAGCACCCAAAATAAAGCGTCTTTCCCAACTGGTAGAGAAACTCCAAAATTGGTGACTGGCCAGACAGTGTAATTTCCATAGCAACATTATAATTGGTAAACCACATATAAGCCTGAGAATCACTCACAGCGCCATCTGGTGTCCACAAAGTATATTGCATTATAAATTAACTCCACTTAAGTTGACGTCAATTCCATACATAGAGACTTTTATTTCTATATATATATACAAGAACAATATTTTTGAGGTTGGTTTTTTTTTTTTAATATCCTTTTCTTGGAGGTGCCATTGAGAAATAATTTTTTATTTCACTTTCTTTTCTTAGGCTATTTTTATTATCTTCTAATCTCATCTCTGTACATTTCTTCTTCCTCTCGTGTTTCAATTTCTTTGTTCTCTCTCCCGTTCCTCTTCTTCCCTTCTTATAGCTTCTAAGAGTGCTTCCATCATATTTGTTAGAGGTTTTTCTTTTTCTCTTCTCTCAAGTATTTTACAAGAATCATTTTTATTGTAGAATTCTTTTTTTGTTTGTTTGTTTTTGTCCTTAGCTGTTGTTCTTTGATTGGTTGTTTGTTTGCTATGCTTTATCTGTATGTCAATGTTTCTGACTATGGGTGCATCTGTGGCCTTGTGTGTCTGGTAGCCCTTTTATGAGTGTATTAGCCCATTTGCTCTCAATGTGATTGGTGTTGTAAATGTTTTCCTTACCACCTTGATCCTTCAGTCCACCCCCTACCCTGGATTGGAAGTCTAGAACTCCAACTTATCCCGAATACAGATTGTCTGCATTTACAATTGGTCTGGAACTCTTGAACTGTAAAGGCTGCAGTCACCACCCCAGTTCCTAGGTGGAGGGCTGGTCAACCACAACCATAGAAGTTTCCAGTACAATCTCACTGTCCTGCTCATATAGTTAAAAACTGAAAAACAAACATGGGGCAGAACTAGCAGAAAAACTCTGGCAACATGAATAAGCAGAATGGTGCAACTCCCCCCAAAATGACAAAGCATCCAATCCAGACTATCCCATCAACAAACAGATAGTGGAGATGTCTGAAATCGAATTTAGAATTTGGATTGCAAACAAGATTAATAAAATGGAAACAAATATGGAGGTAGAGATTATAGGATTAATTCAGAAGATGTCTCAAGAATTCAACCAATTCAAAGACAATGACTAAAGATCTCGACACATTGAGAAAAGAAATTGCAACCCTCAAAGATATGAGAAATATAGTAGAAGCCCTCAGCAACAGAATAGAGCAAGCAGAAGAAAGGATTTCTGACACCGAAGATAGAGACTTTGAACCCACCACCTCTGGTATATGGGGCCAGGGCCCTACTTCTTTGAGCCACAGGTGCTGTCCTCCACCCCCTTTTTTGTTCCTATCTGACACTAGGAGATTTAGTCCTGCTAAATCCTATGTTCCTAATGAGGCAAGATAGAAGTGGGACTCCCTGAAGTGCCCCAAGATACTGAGGAAGCTTGATGTCAACCTTGAGCCTTTGGGGTATGGCACTATACTACAACAAAGTGAAACCCTTCCTCTTACCCTTCTAATATGGTTTTCCTCAGTTTTTGTGAGGGTAGCTTTAGCCTCATCCTTAAGTTCTGAGATTTTTTTCACAAAGGCACTTTTTGTTTTTGCCTTTGTGCTTTGGATTGTTGTTAAGTAGTATTTCTGTAAGAGGGACTAGAGTCAGGACTGTTCTGCCATTTTGCTGATGGCACTCTTCCATACTTTAAAAATCTAACTGCATGTCATTAGTTGGCACATAAATAGTACTAGAAAATAAAGCAATGATTTAATAAAGATACGTTTTGGGAATAAAGCTTATCATAGGGCCAATGAGTATACAATCCATGGCAAAGTTGTAAGTAAATGGCATATAAGTCATGTGAAGAAATGTTTTTATATGTAAAAAGCAGTGTTCAGTAAAATGTGCCAAGGCACTGCTGCTTTGTCTCATTGGACTATGTCTAGCTTAATAAATTCTATTTTAGTTTACTTAAAGTGGAGGTTACTTTTGTGATTTACCACACTTCAGGTCTGATTCAATTTTTTCTTTAAGACATACAATTCTGTATTTAAATCATGAAATCTGGTCCAAGGATATGAAAATCCATGCCTACACATAAGTAGAGAAAATGTTATAGATGTTGGCTAAAACCCAGGGTACTTGTCCCTATGAAAATTTGAGTCAACTAAGGCCCTAGCAACTCTCTCAGCTACTACTAGGATATTAAATAATCATATACATTAAGCTCCATAAGGCCAAGGACTATGTCTATTGTTGCTTACCAGTATATCTCTAGCACTTAGCATAGTACCTGATATAGAGTGGTCAGTAAAAATTTGTTAAGTGAATAAATGAATGAAAAATGTGGTAAAGTACCAACTTCAGATTAGTATTTTAAAAGAAAAAAAAAGATTCTTATCTAAGCCAAATAAGCACTACCAAAAAATGTCAGCCTTAAATCTAAAATCCTCTTGAGGGCATAATGCTAAGTCACTCACCATCAACTGGTAGGTTTGGGGTTAGATCATTAAGTTCCTCAGCTGTGAGTTTGACTGCCATGTTTCCAAGTATACTGTCAAAGTCATGAACATCAACTTGCAATTCTACAAAAGAAAAAGACATAAGGAAATTAAAATTCAAAGTATAATAAATTTTAATCTCTATGTATAATGGTTATCAGTTTCACCATAAAAAAAGAACCCAAGGACATTTTAAGAGTTTAAAGAGGGCCATTAAAGAACTAAAATTAATCTACTTACTTACATCCAATGTTGAAAATAAGCATCTTAAAAAAGAGTTGAAAGAGCACTCAGGTTATTCATAGCAGTAAAATAACAAATCTAGTATTTTTTAACATAAATACTTACACAAATAGGTAGAGTTCAGTTCATGCATTCTACTTCATCATATGATTAATAGACAGATACATAGACAGATGATAGAATTTGATATCTAGACATAACTTTTGTTATTATCACAGCCAAAATTGAGAAAAACCCAAGATAGCTAGAATATCTTTTCAAATTTCAATAAAGGAAATTATTCAATCAATATGAACATATATTTGAATTAAAATTAATTATAGAAATATATATGATTTTGACAAGAAGCAAAATTTAGTGACAAGGAAAAAACAAAAGCAAAGCACAAGCACTTCAATTAATCTGCCTTTTCAATTTACATCTCACTCACCTTTTATAGCTTTCACATAATCCAGCAACCTATTCTTATGTATTTTTCCTTTAGCTGTAAGAAAATAGTAGGATATAAAGAAAAAAGCTATATATACAAAAGCAATATAAAAATTTCTAAGTTCAGAAATACAGTTGATAAAATAATTTGCTCCTAAAGTCTATCTAATATTTTGTACAAATAAAAATATAAACAAAGTTCTTAATGTGATAAGTTTGTCAATTCTTTAGTACCTAAGACATTTATTAATGCCAACTAAGATAAAACAAAAACATTTCCTTGTGTAATTTTTTCTGACCTTGACCTTATGATTTTTTTCACTACTAGTATATCTATATAGCTCTCCTCCTCCTCCTTCGATTTCCCATAGGTCTTAAATAAACCTATCTCAATGGAATGAAAGATAATCATCAATATTCATTCCTTAATCACGATGGCAAGACTTATGGTTACATATATTTTGTTAAATGACAATTAATATATTCCTACATATTAAAAATAATATGTGAGATTATAGATATTTTTATTATCTCTAATTTATAAATATTCTATCATAAACGTAAGTTATTGGATAATACATTTTAAGGATATAATCCTAACTAACTCAAGAACCCTACGATATTTGTAAAATAGAATAACTCCCTTGATGACCATACTAATTCTTTTGAAGACAGTACTAACATTATAAATGCCCACCATCAATTGGAAGTAATTTCTCTAGTGCCTGGTATTCTCTAGGTGTGAGCTCTATCCCCATATTTTGCACATTTTCCAGGTAACTGACATCACCGTCTCCTCCTTAAAACAAAAGAAATAGGGAAAAATGAAATATTTCTAAATACGTAATTCCAAATTATTAAAAAGGAATTAAGGCATAATGATATTTGCCAAACAATAAATAGTCAGTTGTACATACAGAAAATGAACAATATTAATTTAATACCAGTATGACCAGGGTTCCCATGATGACAGTTATAAAATACCATATCACACAGTAAAATGAAGTTTATGTTATTTTAAAATACAGTAATGATAAAAACAATTGACACAAATAAATGTGTATACATATAGGATATGGAATTAAGTTAGAAATTAATAGCAAAGATTACTAAGAAAATTACCATGCATTTGAAAATTAAGAAATGCATTTTTAAATAAATAATGTCAAAAAACAAATCATAGTGGAAGTTAGAATATATTTTGAATACAATGATAATGATAATATTACATCCTAAAACTTGTAGAATAAGGTATTGAGAGAAAAATTTAATCTTAAGTGTATATACTAGTAAAGATAAAAGACTCATAATGTAAGAATCTCTCTCAAAAAGTTAGAAAAAAATTAGCAAACTAAAACTTGCAAAAGAAGAAAATAAATAAAGTCAAAAATAAGGTGTTACTGAAACTAAAAGAAAAAGAAACAAACAAACTTTAAATAGAATCAATATAGTCAAAATTTGGGTTTTGAAAAGCCTAACAATATTGATAAATACCTGCACTAAGATTCACAAAAAGAAAAAGGGGAGAAAACACAAATAACCAATATCTCTCATAACAAAGGAGACCTCACAATAGATCCTACAGGCATTAAAAATATAATACATTGATATTACGAACATTATTAATTAATTTGAATATTTAAAAGAAAGCTGCAAAGTCCTAGAAAAACAGCATTTAACAGAAATACAAGAAGATATATGAAATATTGGTAGCCTTTTATCTACTAAGCTAACTAAAATGAGTAATTTCAAATCCTCCCACATAGAAATCTCCAGTCTCAGAGTGATTCGCCTTTGAACAATATACTGAATACAAATTCTTCCAGAGAATAGAAAAGAAAGCCTTTTCTATTGTCTGTGATCAGAATATCTTGAAACTAAAATAAGAACATTAACATTACAAAGTCAATGTATAACAAACCAATCTGCAAATATCTTTTATTTTTTTGAGACAGAGCCTCAAGCTGTCACCCTGGATAGAGTGCTATGGCATCAGAGCTCACAGCAACCTCCAATTCCTGGACTCAAGTGAGTCTCTTGCCTCCACCTCCCAAGTAGCTGGGACTACAGGTGTCCGCCACAATGCCCGGCCACTTTTTGGTTGCAGCCGTCATTGTTGTTTGGCGGCCCGTGCTGGATTCGAACCCACCAGCTCAGGTGTACATGGCTGGCGCCTTAGCCCGTTGAGCCCCAGGCGCCGAGCCACAATCTGCAAATATCTTTTTTTTTTTTTTTATAATTTTATTGAATCATAATTCTGTACATTGGTGCAATCATAGGGCACAATTCATATACATTCAGAAATGTTTTGATCATACTGTTACAGTTAGCCTTCATGGCATTTTCTTGATCACTATAT
>CAUYON010026658.1:0-15273 GCA_963573935.1 Arctocebus calabarensis | reverse complement strand
AAAGATCTCTATAAAGAGAACTATGAAACTTTAAGAAAATAAATAGCTGAAAATGTTTGCAAATGGAAAAATCTTCCATGCTCATGGCTGGGAAGAATCAACATTGTTAAAATGTCTATATTACCCAAAGTAATATATAATTTTAATGCAATTCCTATCAAAGCTCCATTGTCATATTTTAAAGATCTCAAAAAAATAATACTTCGATTTATATGGAATCAGAAAAAACCTCGAACAGCCAAGACATTACTCAGAAATAAAAACAAAGCAGGAGGAATCATGCTATCAGACCTGAAACTCTATTATAAATCGATAGTGATCAAAACAGCATGGTTTTGGCACAAAAACAGAGAGGTAGACGTTTGGAACAGAGTAGAGAACCAAAAGATGAATCCAGCTACCTACAGTTACTTGATCTTTGACAAGCCATTTAAAAACATCCAGTGGGGAAAAGATTCCCTATTTAACAAATGGTGCTGGGTTAACTGGCTGGTGACCTTTAGAAGACTAAAACTAAACCCACACCTCTCACCATTAACTAAAGTAGACTCTCACTGGATTAAAGATTTAAACTTAAGACATGAAACTATCAAAATATTAGAAGAAAGTGCAGGGAAAACTCTTGAACAATTTCTTGGGTGAATATTTTATGAGGAGGACTCCCCAGGTAATTGAAGCAGTATCAAAAATAAACTACTGGGACCTGATCAAACTAAAAAGCTTCTGTACAGCTTAGAACATAGTTAGTATAGCAAGAAGACTGCTCTCAGAATGGGAGAAAATATTTGCAAGTTATGCCTCTGACAAAGGTTTGATAACCAGAATACACAGAGAACTCCAACATATTAGCGAGAAAAGAACTAGTGATCCCATCTCAGGGTGGGCAAAGGATTGAAGAGAAACTTCTCTAAAGAAGATAGGCACATGGCCTACAGATACATGGAAAAATGCTCACCATCCTTAATCATCAGGGAAATGCAAATCAAAACTACTCTGAGATATCACCTAACTCCAGTAAGATCAACCCACATGACAAAATTCCAAAACCAGAGATGTTGGCAGGGATGTGGAGAAAAGGGAACACTCCTACACTGCTGGTGAGAATGCACACTAATACATTCCTTTTGGAAGGATGTTTGGAGAGTACTTCAAGATCTAAAAATAGACCTTCCATTCGACCCTATAATTCCCTTACTAGGTATATACCCAGAAGACCAAAAATCACACTACAACAAAGACATCTGTACCAAAATGTTTATTGTAGCCCAATTCATAATTGGCAAGTCATGGAAGAAGCCCAAGTGCCCATCAACCCACAAATGCATTAATAAACTTTGGTACATGTATACCATGGAATATTATGCAGCCTTAAAGAAAGATGGAGACTTTACCTCTTTCGTGTTTACATGGATGGAGCTGGGACATATTCTTCCTAGCAAAGCATCTCAAGAATGGAGGAAAAAATATCCAATGTACTCAGCCGTACTATGAAGCTAATTTAAAGGTTCCATATTAAGACTATAACCCAATTGTAGCACAAGAATATGGGAAGGGAGGGGAGGGGAAAGGTTGGGATTGAGGGAGGGTAATTGGTGGGGCCACACCTACGATGCAACTTAGAAGGGTACAGGCAAAGCTTACTAAATGCAGAATACAAATGTCTTCATACAATAACTAAGAAAATGCCATGAAGGCTATGTTAAACAGTTTGATGAAAACATTTCAGATTGTATATGAAACCTGCACATTGTACCCCTTGATTGCACTAATGCTCGCAGCTATGATTTAATAATAAAAAAAAGAGAGAGAGGCTTAGGGAGGCAATGAGAAAACACACCCAATTGCCACCTGACTCCATAGACGGTCAGATTATTTTAAAAGACAAATTTATCCCTCAAGCGGCCCCAGACATTCAAAGAAAACTCCAGAAATTGGCTCTAGTCCCAGACCATAACCTGGAGAACCTTCTTAAAACGACCACTAAGGTCTTTTGTAACCGAGATCTGGAAAGAAAGGAGGAAAAAGAGAGAAAGGAACAGAAAAGAATGACAGCTCTAGTAATGGCACTCTGACAAACGAGCAACCTTCAGCGCAGAGGGAAACCAGAGGAGCAAAAAACAAGTGCTTCCAATGTGGCCAGACTGGCCACTTCAGAGAAGACCACTGGCTGGGCAAGCCACCTGGCTCCTGTCCAGAATTCAAGGGTGACCCCTGGATGGTGGCCTTTCCCCGGAGGTGAAGACCTCCTGGGACAGTGACCCCATCAGAGCCCAAACTGGACTGAGAGTGCCTGGGGAAAATTCTCATGGCTCCAGCTTGTGTCATACCCCTCAAGAGCCCCAGGTTTGCCTTACAGTGGAGCGCCAGGAGAGAAAATTTCTTTTGGACACTGGAGCAACCTTTTCTGTACTTCTCTCTAATCCTGGTCTTTTATCTCCCAAATCCCTAACTATACAGGGGATGTCTGGACAGCTGGTTACCAAATTTTTCTCCCAGCCTCTAAGCTGCAATTGGGATGATTTGCTGTTCTCTCATGTCTCCCTAATCATCCCTGAAAGTCCTGCTCCTCTTTTGGGGAGGGACATACTAACTAAAACAGGAACTTTCCCCTTCTGGAGATCTAGTCATGATCAAAACTCTTCCCTCTAATTCACCTTCCCCAACCCCAACTTGGGAAGTCCCCTTTCCTGTTATCTTGTCTTCTGCTGTTAAAGTTATAGGAGTCAATTCCTGCATACATCATTCACGAGTACAGTCCTGGAACCCTCCGTCTTCTACGGCAGCAGGCAATGAAGACAGCCAACCACAGACTACCTACACTTGTGAGCCAAAAGAAAGTTTGAAGTTATTTAGAAAACAGCAAGAAAAATCCTAATATTGTTTTCTTTTAGCATCACTGAATAAGAGCTTCTGACCTGATGCTGTTCTACCTTTGCCTATTACTGATCACGCTAATCAGATTTATGTTTTCCAGAAATGTCATCAAGCCACACGCAATAAAGATGGTTCCAGTCCATGAATCCTTGTATCACTCTCCCTCCAGAAAAACCCTAACTGCTCCCTTCTACCATTGCTCGATTCAGCAGGAAGCAGTTAGATTGAGTCTTCGCCCTTTTTCCCTAACAGCAATTAGAGTTTCTACTTGGAGAGGGAGAATTGATGTAGGACATTTGGCGCCCTAGCCAGCTCAGCGGAGCTGGCGGACCTGCTGCCTCCTCCTTGGTGGTGTTGGTGCTGCGGCAGCCAGCTGAAGAGCCAGTGGGCTGGATGACAGGCAAAGGGGGGGACCTCCAACCCCCACCGGAGGCTCCAACAGCCAAAAAGTCTGGACAACTGCCGAGGAGACACCTGTGCCTTGGTGTCTCCTTCATTTTACACTTAGGATTAAATGTGGAACCCCCATTTCCTATGCCTAGGTCAATTTCTCAGCTATATACCCTGAGACTAAAGGCCTAAAGGAGGAGATGGGGAAAGACCAGGAGAGAAACGGAGAGAGCGTCTCTCTCTCCACTTCAGTTCTTTCCCTCTACCAGGAGCTTTAGTGTTTTCTGTATTCTTTTCTGTAAATAAATTCTGTCTTACCACTGGGTGGTGTGGGGGAAAATAATGTAATGAAGAATAATAAAATACATGTATTAAAAAAAAAAAGAGAGAGAACAGGCTGATAGTTCCAAATGTCAGAGATACTCAAAACAGGAAAGTTCTGAGCCTCTTTTTTTCCTCTTTTGAAATACAGAATTTTATTTAGAAACTGTTTAAAGTAGGAAAAACACCCTATTAGGGAAGACCAGATAGAAAATGAGTTCCCAATAAAGTGGAATTTTGGGGCAATAAAAGTCTAATAGGCCAGGAAAGAGAAGGAACACCACTGTCATTTGAACAATGGCTGGTTACTTGTATTTGGGAGGGGGTTTCCTCTGAATTCCACACACAGCATGCACTACATAACAATTTTTATCATCAAATACTAAAATACTTGCTGTTTAGAGCATTTGATTCAACTTCTTTGGGAAAAGAAGGCCCAGAGAAAAGAAACGACCCATTCGTATTGCCCATCACTGACAGTGTGGGGGCAGAGTACTCTAGGAAATATTGGGTGAATTATTTCAGCTCAAGGCTCCCCTCTAGGAGCAAATGTAGAGATTTGTAAGTACAGTAGAACCTCTGTAAATTGACTACCCAAGGACTGTAACAAATTGGTTAACATACGGAGGTGGTCAACATAAGGAACTAGGCCTATTGTATTGATATGTACATGTGCTGCATGACCCCTTGCCTGTGAAAATTAAGTTAACTTAAGGAGGTGATCAATGTATGGAGATGGTCAGCTATGGAGGATTTACTGTATGTGATAATATAGCCATGAACTTCTCCGCTTTCCTTACTGTGAGAATTAATTATGAGGAGGCCAGTCCCACTAGAACATCATGACAGCATGATGCAAAGATGCCAACTGAGCATCTGGCACTAGAAGGAGACTGAGTAGCCAGGCCTCCCTTCCCATTTCTCTCTTTCATCCCTCAGTGTGCTGGACCTGGATTGCAATTACAGTGCCATCTGTCTCTCCCCTGTCTATTAGGGACATTTCTAGGGAAGGAGGTTCTGTGGTCTCTCCTCACAGTATCAGTGATCAGGAAGAGCACTCTTAAAAGAGTGGCTGGAGCAAGGGGTAGTGGGTCACTCCTGAGATTCCAGGACTTTGGGAGCCCAAGGAGGGAGGATTGCTTGAGAACTGGGCAATACAGCGAGACCCTGTTTCTATGAAAATAAGAACAATTATTCAGGTGTGTTATAGTCCCAGCTGCTTGAGGGGCTCAGGTGGGAGGATCACTTGAGCCCCAGAGTTTGAGCTTGTAGTGAGCTAAGAAAAGGCCATAGCACTCCAGCCTGGATGATAGAGTGAGAACTTGTCTCTGAAAAAATAAAAATACAAAGAAATAAATAAGAGTGGTGGGCCTGTGCTGGTGGCCTAGGCCTTGTCTGGGAGATGGACATGCTTCCAGGCGGAACAGATGTGAAGTCTCCCCTTCCTGCCCTTATAGAGTTTGCAGCTGATAGGAGCAATCTTGTTTTCAGTAAAACATGCCATGGCCTTCTTAGACATTTCCAAAAGCTTGGAAGACTCAACTCACAGGAAGGAACTACAGAGTACTTGGAGGGTTTTTCTCCTCGGGTGAGACAAACCACACTACCACCATACACTAGCTCTGACTTAGGAAGGGCTGACTCAGCCTAAGCTGGGGCTCTGACTTCAGAGCAGGCACCTTCCCCACCTTCACTGACCTCAGCTCTGGGGGGCATTAGCGCCTAAATCCAAATCATTTAGCATTGCAATTGGAAGTGCACCTGTCACCCTTTGAGAGAGGTAGGAACCTCCTTTGTACCTCCTTGGTAACCTGGATTCTAAGTACCTAATAGTACTGACGAGGGCTTGGCTGGAGTGAACGATAGTGACTCTGTGCCGGGTTGTGCATGAGATAGAACGTTAATGGAGTCATGGTGACTTTATGGGGTTCCCAAGGAACTACTGTCTAAAACAGTAAATTAGGTGACCGCCTAATTTACTGTCTAAAATAGGACATGTTTGAGAGTGTAAAGGGGCCCCAGTTATTCATTACATCAGGAAAACAGACATTAGCTAGGTCTGTGTCAGGCAAACTAGTGTGAATGACAATTCTTAGTACCCTGATAATCATACACACTCTGGAGCCAGATAGCTTGAGTCCAGTTCAAGCTCTGTCATTCATTAGCTGCGTGACTTTTGGAAGTTACTTAGCCTCTCTGTTTGTGCTTTTGTCTCCTCAGCTATTAAATTGAGTATGAAAATAGTGCCATCTCATGTGGTTGTGCTGAAGATTCACCAACAAAGTGCCTGGTGCAGAGCAAGTGCTATGTTATTGTTTGCAGTTTTTTATTAAGCAATGGAAAGGAAAGGGAAGCGTGCATTTTGCAAACTTCCCTAATAGAGCAGGCATTAAACTTGGTGCCTTATGGAAGTTTTGTTTTATAATTTTCATCGTAAACCTACATTGTTAGCATTTCTCATCCCATTTTAGAATTGGAGAAACTGAGGCTCTGATAAGCAAAGTAACTTGTTTTATGTCATGTGGTCAGTCTGTGATCTGAACACTGTTGTGTTTGCCTTCAAAGTCCAGGCTCCATCTATCACAACCATTTTGCACCAACTGAGTGAGTGCTTCCCTCTCCTGGACCCAGCTCAGTTGTACATGACGTATCTTGTAAATTCGTCCTTCTACCCCTCACCCGTCTATAAGCACTCTTAGCCCACTCTATGTTATTACATAATTAGGTATTCAATGTCTGTTTCTGTAATTATGTAATCAGCTATTCATTGTCTCCGTGCCTAGACCATAAGTTCTTTGCATCTATCCCTCAACATTAAGTATATTGTTGAGGGCACAGCAGGTACTCAGTAAAAGTGTTGGTTAGATGGAATTATAGGCAATTGAGATATGTTTGGGAATAGATGCCTTTTGGAAAAGGATAGAGTCTGGTGATGCTGAATATTTTGCAGAGTGTTGCAGATTTTGGGCTGTAGTGACAAGAACTCATGGGAGAGATAGGAACAGGAAGGGACTTGTTGGGTTTGATGGTGTTCAGGCCAGTGAGGCCATGCTGGTTGGATTGGAAAAAGGAAGAGGAGAGGCCCTGAGGATGGCGAGAAATTTCATGAAATAGTACTGAAGAGGGCTTGGCTGGCAGAGAGGAGACAAGAAGAATGAGGCTGAGAGGCTAGCTGTGGTGGCTTATGCCTGTAATCCTAGCACTCTTGGAGGACAAGGTGGGAGAATCACTTGAGCCTAAGCAAGAACAAGACCCAACTTCTTAAAAATAAAAAAAATAAGCTGGGTGTTGTGACAGGCACCTATAGTCCCAGCTACTCAGGAGACTGTGGCAGGAGCATCACTTGGCCTCAGGAGTTTAAGGTTTCAGTGAGCTAGACTGATGCCATGGCACTCTACATAGGGTGATGGAGTGAGACTCTGTCTTGGAAAAAAAAAAAGATTGAGGCTGAGAAATGGGAGGAAGAGAAAATTGATAAGGGTGGAGAAGAGACTCAAACTGTTTCTTATTTTTGATCAAGCTGGAAGTTAGTATGTGATAGCCAAGGCAAGACTGAAAAAATAGTTGGTTGCCTGGATTCTCAAGGTTACCTGGGACCTTGAAGGTGGGAGGCAGAACCAAGCTAGCAACTGGACATCTGAGGATCAAGGGGCTTAGTCTACTTCTATTTCCAGGTATGAGTCTGAAAAACAAGGACCTCAGCCCCGGAAAGACCTCAAAATAAAAGAAAAATTTTCCATTAGTTAATATGCTTTTCTTTCTTTTTTCTTTCTAGTACATGAATTCACCACAGGGTTCATCCAACTGCTTGTGAGAAATGTTTGAGCCACACTAGCTAAGTATGTCATGATGAATTGAGGACTCAGTAAAAACAGAGTCTGAACAGAGTCTAGAAACAAAACATTTTTGTTAATTGATTGATATATGGTAGCTTTTAAAGAGAATTAGCATTTATTTTGTTTTGTTTTTTATCTATGGCAGAAAATTTGGAAAAGAGAATCACAATGAAGAAAATTAAGTTATCCGAAATCCAAACACCCAGTGATGACTGTAACTAATGTTCACATGTTGGAGTACATACTTTCCAGAATTGGGAGCCTACAGTATTCTTATACCTACTTACTATGTGGCCTTCAAATTGCTGGTGTGATTCAAGCAGCAGGGCTTGGGAGAAGGCATCCTGAAGGCAAAAGAAAAATTCCACTGTGAATGAAACAGAGAAATATTAAAAAATTTTAAAGTTAATATTATTCTTAATTACTAAATCATAATTCTATGCATTTATGTGATACAATGTGATGTTTTGAGATATATATACAATGTGAAATGATTAAATCAAACTAATAAACATTTATCACCTTATTTGCCTATTATTTTTATGAAGTGACAATTGAAAATTGTTCTCCTCATGATTTTGAATTATACAATACATTAATATTGACTATAATCACCCTGCCATGCAATATATCTTAAAACTTAGTCCTCTTGTTTATCTGAATCTTTAGAGAAACACTTTTTGAAAAGATGAGTGCTAGTATTTGCGGAGATTGTATTTGGTTTGGTAGAGTGTCATTATTTTTTCCCTGTTGAAGTGGGAGTTTCCATGTCTAGTAATCTTGAGCACATTGAAAACAAGGACTTTGAAGCTGAGGACTGGGCGATGACAGTTTTGGAGGCCTTGCTCCGGGGCAAACCCGAGGCTACCGTGCCCCCCTCAGTAGACTGGACCTTGGTGACGGCTCCAGAGTCCTGAGGGATGGAAGGGTCTAAGACTTCCAACAGCACCATGCAGGTGAGCTTCGTGTGCCAGCCTTGCAGCCAGCCCCTGAAACTGGACACGAGCTTCAAGATTCTGGACCGTGTCACCATCCAGGAGCTCACAGCTCTGTTACTTATCACAGCTCAAGTGAAACCAGGAGAGACCCAGTAGGAACAGTCTAGCTCAGGAGAGGAGCCATTTATTGAAACTCGCCAGGATGGTGTCTCTCGAAGATTCATCCCTCCAGCCAGTCCATCCAGGCCAACCTTCATGCTGAATGCCCCTGTGGAAGACTAGCATGGCCTTCCCTTGGGAGAGAGGTACTCTTGGGAGGATGATGTCTACAGAAAGTGCCCACAGCTTCCCTCTGATCAGGGAGGCATCTAATGGAGGCACCGTGGAGAACCTCAGCTGAAGACTGAAGGTCACTGGGACCTTTTTGACGGGCCAGACAGATGTGGATCAACCACTGTGTGAGAAATGCACAGATACTCTTTTAGATCAGCTGGACACTCAGCTCAACGTCACTGAAAATGAGTGTCAGAACTACAAATGCTGTTTGGAGATCTTAGAGCAAATGAATCAGGATAACAGTGAACAGCTACAGATGAGCTAAAAGAGCTGGCATTAGAGGAGGAGAGGCTGATCCAGGAGCTGGAAGATGTGGAAAAGAACCGCAAGATAGTGGCAGAAAATCTTGAGATGGTCCAGGCTGAGGCTGAGAGACTGGATCAGGAAGAAGCTCAGTACCAGAGGGAATGCAATGAATTTAAACGACAATAGCTGGAGCTGGATGATAAGCCGAAGAATATAGAAAATCAGATGCGTTATGCCCGGATGCAGCTGGACAAGCTGAAGAAAACTAACGTCTTCAATGCAACCATTCACATCTGGCACAGTGGACAGTTTGGCACCATCAATAACTTCAGACTGGCTCACCTGCCCAGTGTTCCTGTGGAATGGAATGAGATTAATGCTGCCTGGGGGGGAATGAGATTTTGCTGCAGACTATGTTGCTGCTCCATGCCTTGGCCAATAAGATGGGTCTGAAATTTCAGAGGTATTGACTTGTTCCTTATGGAAACCATTCATATCTGGAGTCTCTAACAGATAAATCTAAGGAGTTGCCTTTATACTGTTCTGGGGGATTGTGATTTTTCTGGGACAACAAGTTTGACCACGCAATGGTGGCTTTCCTGCAGTTCAAAGAAGAGGTTGAGAAAGGCGTGACAGGTTTTTGTCTTCCTTACAGGATGGATGTGGAGAAAGGCAAAATTGAAGACACAGGAGACAGTGGTGGCTCCTATTCTATCAAAACCCAGTTTAACTCTGAGGAACAGTGGACAAAAGCTCTCAAGTTCATGCTGACGAATCTTAAGTGTGGTCTTGTTGGGTATCCTCACAATTTTATAACAAATGACTTTTTTCCTTAGGGGGATGTTTGCCTTAAAGGCTTTAAATTTTGTTCTGTTTGCAAAAAATGTTTTAAATTAAATTCGAGTAATATTTAAAAAAAAGAAACCAAGGACTTTAACTTCATACTTTTCACAATTCCTGACACACTAATATATGCTACACTGAATTGAGATATACCTCTCCTCATTCAAAACATTTCCATGTACTCCAGGTTGGAAATACTATCTTGTTGCAGATAGCCACTATTAGTCTAATGAATCTATGTATTAGTCATCTACTGCTGTGTAACAAATTATCTTCAGATTTAGAGGCTGAAAACAACAAACATTTATCTCTGTGGTTTCTGTGGGGCAGGAATCTGGGAGCAGTATAACTGAGTGGTTCCAGCTGTGGGCCTCTCATGAGGCTGCAGTTAAGCTATCAGCAGGGCTGTAGTCTCTGGTGGTCTGCATGGAACTGAAGGATCAGCCTCCAAGTTCACTCCTGTGGGTACTGGGAGGAGGATTCAGTTCTGCACCACATGGAACCTTCTAAGGGTCTGCTCACATCATGGCTTACTCTAAAGTTAGTGATCAGAGAGAGAGTGAATGCACATAGCCACATGCTACAATATTTTTATAGCTTAATCTTGAAAGGGACACCCAATTCATTCTGCTGTATTCTATTCTTTAAAAGCAAATCACCAAGTCTCGTCCACATTTAAAGGAAAGGAATTAAGATTCATCTCTTGAGAGGTGAAGTATCAAAGAATTGATACAACACAGCTTTAAAACTATCAGAATAGAAACAGCTATATTGTTGATAGCTATATAATCTTTAATTTATATATTTAAAATTATTTATTATGTAAGTAATATGTAAATGCATTCTCCACATAGAAAATCCAAAACATTACTTATGACTAGACTTCTCTTTCATTCTTCCCCTGACACTGTTCTTGTCATCTATGAAGCTCTGAGCTGCCCTGTGCTATGTTACCACTATAGATCTTTCTAGATGTTTCACTATGATTGTATACTCAGACAATATTCCATGCTTGTGTATTTATACACATATGAGGTTGATAGTTAAGTTTGTGAGCTCATCCTAGAAAAAAATGCTACATAACTCTTGGCTGAATATCACTATGATCACTTTTGAGGTACTCCAAGGTTAAGGGTCAATGTATGGTGAGGACCTTCTTGCTTGTGGAGAACTTTTGCAGAGTTCTGAGGTGCTGCAGGGTGTCATACGGCCAGAGGGGCTCATTGAGAGCCAGAGTGGTTTTTTTTTTTTTTTTCAGAGTGGCTTTTTAACTGGTCCATTCTTGTGATAACGAACCTACTCCTCATAAAAACCCATTAATCCTACCTCATGAGTAGGTTAATTCTCATGACTTGATAAACTCTTAAAGTTCCCACCACTTAATGCTATTACACTTGGGATTGAGTTCCAATATGAGTGTTGCAGGAATGAACATTCAAACCATGGCACATATCCTAATAATTTCCTGCTAATGCATCCATAGGTCAGCCAAAATAGACTAACCTAGGCTGGACTCTACTGCAGTAGGGTGCACAATGGCTCCTGAGACTTTCATCCTCCTTGGACCAGTGGACAACTAAAGCGTGTTCTTCGTACAGTGTACAATATGGCTAGCCCAACTGTGAAAGCACATTTCAAGCCTTGTTTGAGTCAGGAGTGTTAACATCCCATTAGCAAGCAAGTCACATGGCCATGCTCAAAGTCAAGACAGAAGAGTACAACCCTTGGACCCCAGGCCATGGCATGGGGATGGATTAGGGGCAGGATTGGGAGCAATGAGTCAATCTCCCAGTGAAAAAAGCCCTGGGTTGGGAGTCCAAAGATCTGGGTCCTAATCTTACCCTCCAATACCACCTTAAGCAAATCAATTCATCTCTCCAAGTCTTAGTTTCTTTCTCTGTAATAAGGGAGGTTATACTAAATTTGCTTCAGCCTTGAAAATAATCACTGAATATCTTCTATGAGCAAGGGACTACTTGATGTGGAATCAAAAAATGAGTATTCACTTGTTATCAGGACAAAGGATTTATGGAAATAAACAAAAACCATACACCTGAGAGGAAACTGAAAGCCATTTATTCAGAGCTTTCTATACCAAGGAGTCAGCCACCATCACTTGTATCTAGTAGAGACTCACAGTTGGGCAGGAGAACGGAAAAGTTTTATAATGAAAAACAGGGAAAGTGTCAAGGGTGCTTTAATAGGAGGTTGTTGGCACAAGGAAGCCAGAGTCATGAAAAGTGAAAGCAGGGCAATCGCACGGGAGTGGTTCAGGGAACATAGTTGGCTTTCTCTAGTTTGTCCTGATTTGGAAGAGGAAGGCAAAAATTAGGGATCTGGCAGTTACTGACCAAGTCCTGGCCATTCTGGGCTGTTTGCTACAGAGGTTGTGGCTCAGTGTTATGTTGTCATAAATGGTTTGGCCATTGGCTGTTTTGTATATTTAGTCTGTCAGCTTTAAGACTGCATATTACTCACTTTTCTATGGAGGCTTGAAAACCATTTGTTCTTTCACAGTTCTGTTGGTTAAAAATCCAAAGTCAGTTCCTCTGGGTTGAAATAAACTTGTCTGCAGGGTCATGATTCCTCTGGAGGCTCAGAGGAGAAACCACTCCTTGCCTCTTCCAGCTACCACTCCTTAGCTGGTGGTGATATCACTCCTGTCTCTGCCACCATGATCCCATTGCCTCTTCTTCTCCCATGTCTCTGATTTCCCTCTGCCTTTGTGATGGCAGTCAGGGTCTGTTTTAGTGTTTCTGGCTTCTGTAACAAAATACTACAGTTCTGAAGGGTGGGAAGGCCCAGCTCAGAGTGCCAGCACAGCCCAGCTCTACTGAGGGTCCCATTCCTGGCTGGCCTTCTCACTGTGTCCTCCCAAGGCAGAGAGCTCTGCTCTCTTCCTATTCTTATCAGAATGCTAATCCCATCACATGGGCCCTAGCCTCACGACTTCACCTAAATCTAATCTCTTCCCGAAGGCCCCTCTTCTAAATACCATCATATTGGGTGTTTGGGCTTCAGCATATGAACTTTGAGGTAACACAGACATTCAATTCATAGCAGGCTCCATTAGATAGTCCAGGAAAATCTCCTCCCATCGATGTCTTTAATTTATTCACATGGGAGAAAACTCTACCCTCTAAAGTAGCATTCCTGGATTCCAGGGATTAGGACATGGATATACCCTTGTGAGCTATTATCAGCTACCATAGTGTCCTTAAATCCTAGTCCAGTGGTCCTCAAATGTGGTCCCTGGACCATCAGCCTCACTGTCACCTAAAAGCTAGTGAAAAATGAAAAATTCAATTTCCTTTTGACCCAGACTTACTCAAACAGAAATTCTAGGGTGAGGACCGGAAGTCTGTTTTAACAAGCCCTCAAGGTGGTTCTGATGCATGATGCAGTTTAAACAAGTATTGCTCTCACCTAGTTTTCTTTTCTCAGCATTATGGTACTCAGTCTAACGTACCCTTTTATAAATATTTTTGTTCTGAGTTCATTCAGAGATTCTCAGCTATTTCTCAACTCAGTCTCTGCCTCCATGTCATCTCTGATGGATGGGTAAATGCCTGGAATGTTTTGTTTAAAAGAAACAGTATTGTGATTGATTAACAAAGTCTGTCATGGCAGGGGAGGGGCAAGGTGCCACCAGCCCTACCTTAGCTTCTAGCTCTCTGGGGTAAGTTGTGATTAAAAAAAAAATGTCGCACGCTTCACATTTTCTTTAAGACTGCATGGCAAGTGGAGGTACTCGGTTTGTACTATTTTATGTTGTGTTTGAATCCTTTGTAATTTTAGATTTTGCATTAACCATAAATATCTACATGAATAAAACAAAGCAAAACAAAAAACCAAAAAGAACTTACTGGGTTATGTATATATTTTTAAGCCAAAGCTGCAAATGGCTCTGTGTTGATGGAAAGCTTTTTATTTTTATTTGGCAACTAGACCTGGAAGGCTGGGCTTGAATTTATTCCCCTCCCAGGAGGCTACCCCAGAGCCCTATTCCACACCCACAGAGGACTCTGTGGTTACTTTTCATAAGCTGCCATAATTTTCAAAGCCCAAAGGGCTCATAATCAGATTTGGGAAAGCTGCTCTATTTGTAAGCATCTGAGTCCGCCTTTCAGGAGGTTTTTCCCTGAAGGGAGTGATGACTGACAGCAAAGACATCCTTTTTTTTTCCCACTTGGGGATAATCCTTTGTTTAGGGGGTATTCATTGTTGCAGAGGAAGTTTACTTAGCTTCTGATCCCGCTGGACTGATTCAGCAACCAACCTAACAACCCCCAGCCCTACCCAACATCTCCACACACAAGAGCAGACTTCTGAGAAGGGGGGCGTGCTGGGGAAAGCATGTTGACACACATTTTTACTTTTAGGCAGACTGTTTTCTCTTCAGGCTTATAGATTTCGTCCTTCCACTTGCGAGCTCAGTATCACACAAGTGGAAACTGTTTTCAGTTGGGATTATGCCAAAGGAACTGTTCTGCAAAGATAATATAGGCAGGAGAGAGCCCGAACCGCATGTCATGTTCTTACCACCACATCTCTGCCTCAGGAAAGGCCCAAATAACTAAAATATGGTTTCTATTTTTTTTTACTTTCGATTAATATGAGAGTTCAAATATTTGGGTTATTCTATTTTCAATTCCAAGGTAAAGTTCAAGTTGTAGTTGAACTCTTAACCCAGGGGACATGCTGAACACCCCCACTTAGTGCACTTTAGGTGAGATCCTGCCAATCACCCTCCCTGTTTCCTCTCCCTTCTTTCTCCTCATCCTTTTCCCTTGCTGGACTATATTTGTGTTTTATCTTTTGTGTGGGCATGTAGTCATTTATATATTAGTATTGAGTACTTGGATTTTTTTTTTTCCATTCTTGAGATAATTTACTAAGAAGAATGTGTTTCAACTCCATCCAGGTGAACTTAGCCTTCATCAGAAAATATGGCTTCTAAATCACATTCTGCTTTTTTTTTTTTTTGAGGCAGAGTCTCACTTTGTCATCCCTGGTACAGTGAGTGCCTTGGCATCACAGCTCACAGCAAGTTCAAACTCCAGGGCTTAAGTGATTCTCTTGCTTCAGCCTCCCAAGTAGCTGGGACTATAGGCGTCTACCACAACAACTGGCTACATTCAGCTTTTTAATTTAATATTAATCAAGTGAGTCTTCACTATGGCTTCTCTTCTGAATCCTTTAAATTGTCCTAGCATTTCTTTGCTTAAGCTTCTTCAAGGTCATTTTTTTCACCATGGCCACTAATTCCTATTGTCTAACCATTGTGTTAGTTCTTTTTTTTTTTTGAGACAGAGCCTCAAGCTGTCACCCTGGATAGAGCGCTTTGACATCACAACTCACAGCAACCTCCAATTCCTGGGCTCAAGCGAGTCTCCTGCCTCTGCCTCCCAAGTAGCTGGGACTACAGGCACCCGCCACAATGCCCGGCAACTTTTTGGTTGCAGCCGTCATTGTTTGATGGGTCAGGC
>CAUYON010026656.1:0-15662 GCA_963573935.1 Arctocebus calabarensis | reverse complement strand
TATATATATATATACACTTTTTTTTTTTTTTGAGACAGAGTGTCAAGCTATCACCCTGGATAGAGTGCTGGGGCATCACAGCTCACAGCAACCTCCAATTCCTGGGCTCAAGTGAGTCTCTTGCCTCCACCTCCCAAGTAGCTGGGACTACAGGTGCCTGCCACAATGCCCAGCCATTTTTTTTTTTGGTTGCAGCTGTCATTATTGTTTGGCGGGCCCAGGCTGGATTTGAACCTGCCAGCTTAGGTGTACGTGGGTGGCGCCTTAGCCCATTGAGCCACGGGCGCCGAACCTAAAAAATATTTTTAAAGTACAAATTTAGTAGAAATAAAAGATGTTATTTTAAGAAAATATATTTCCTCCATCTCCCGCTAGCTTGCTTTTCTCAATGGTACAACAGTTAAGAGCACAGACTCTTTTTCTTTTCTTTTCTTTCTTTCTTTCTTTTTTTTGACAGAGTCTGATTCTGTCACCCTGGGTAGATCATAGCTCACATCAACCTCAAGCTCCTGGAACTCCTGAGCTCAAGCGGTACTCCGACCTGGGCCTTCCCAGAGTGCTAGGATTATAGGCCTGAGCCACCGTGCCCTGCCTAAGAGCACCAAGAGCCCAAACACCAAGTCCTGGCTCTGCCACTTACTAATTGAGGGGCCTTAAGCAAATTACTATACCTTTGTTTCCTTATAAGTAGGTCGGTAACAGGCAGTTTCTACTCTGGCCACTAAGTCACCACTCTACCTTAACAAATTAAAATTAGAGCAAACCAAAAAACCTGTCTAGACACAGTGGCTCCTGAGGGAGGATCACCTTAGCTCAGGAGTTTGAGACCAGCCTGAGCAAGAGCAAGACCCTGTCTCTGCCAAAAATAGAAAAATTAGTCAGGCACAGTGGCTGACACCTATAGTCCCAGCTATTCCAGAGGCTGCACAGGGAAATTGCTTGAGCCCAGGACTTGGAGGTTGCGGTGAGCTTTGATGAGACCACTGCACTCAACTGCCAAGGGTGACAGAGAGTCTGTCTCAAAAACAAAGCAGAACAATAATTCTTCTTCGATCGGCCTGAGAAGTGGGGTTACAGAGCAAACTGCTCCCCCTCAAACTGGAGAGACAGGCAGACAGGCACAGAGTCTCACAGTTTACTAGAGCAGAAACCCACAGGCAGTGCAGGAAACCTAGGCTGTAAGTGAAGAAGCACGGGAGGCTGGAACGGCAGGGACCCGTCACAGGGAGGCCCCAGAGCAATGTGAGTTTTACTCCTAGGAGCTCTACCTGGTCCTCACAGTGACTATCAGAGAAAAATCTTGTGCTTCCAGCAAGGGGAGGAGAAAACAGCCATTTTGGACTATGCCATGGCCTCCTGTCCTCCTCCGGCAGAGACTGTTTTACCAGACCCTTTGGCCTGTTGGGGTTTTAGCACAAGCTAACCTACATGGGAAAGGGAAATGCCCACCTCCAACCCCCTTTAGCACACAAAAGGGAGGAAAAAACTGAGAAACACTGGTGAAGTTCACAGCCCAGAAGACGGGGCGGCCACGGCCCCATATACTGAGAGTGGTGGGTTCAAACCTGGCCCCAGCCAAACTGCAGCAATAAAATAGCCGGGCGTTGTGGCGGGCGCCTGTAGTCCCAGCGACTCGGGAGGCTGAGGCAAGGAAATCACGTAAGCCCAAGAGTCGGACGTTGCTATGAGCTGTGACTGCACGGCACTCTACCAAGGGTGACAAAGTGAGACTCTCTGTCTCTAAAAAAAAACAAAACTACAAGGCATACTAAAAGGTAAAAAACACAGTTTAAAGAATTAAAACAAGTATCAAAACCAGAGTCAGATGTGGCAGAAATGTTGGAATTACCATACAAAAACTTACCATCACACCTGGCATCATAGCTCACAGCAACCTCAAATTCTTGGGCTCAAGCAAGTCTCTTGCCTCAGCCTCCCTAGTAGCTGGGACTACAGATGCTCGCTACAACACCTATTTATTTATTTATTTATTTATTTTACTTTAGCAAGCCCTAGCTTGGTTCAAACCCACCAACCCCAGAGCATGTGGCTGGCGCCCTAACCACCGAGCTACAAATGCCCAGTCCCACCCCACTCCCCAAATTTTTCTAAACTACGATTAGAAGTAAAGGTTCTAGGCCAGGTTCGGTGGCTCATGTGTATAATCCTAGTACCCTCAGGGAGGCCAAGGATTGCTTTAGTTCACAAGTTCAAGATCAGCCCCAGAAGCAGTGAGACCACTGTCTCTACTAAAAATAAAAAAACTAACTGGGTGTCATGATGCATGCCTATAGTCCCAGCTACTCAGGAGGCTGAGGCAAGAGGATGGCTCCAGCTCAAAAAAGTTTGAGGTTGCTGTGAGCTATGATGACACCATGGCACTCTACCCAGGGTGACAGACTGAGACCATGTCTCAAAAAAAAAGGCCAGGTGCAGTGGCTCATGCCTGTAATCCTAGGGAGGATTACTCTGGGAGGCCAAGACAAGTGGAGTTTGAGACCAGTCTGAGCAAGAGTGAGACCCAGTCTCTAAAAATAGCCAGGTATTGTGGAGGGCGCCTGTAGTCCCAGCTTCTTGGGAGGCTGAAGCCAGAAAATTGCTTTAGCCCAAGAGTTTGAGGTTGCTGTGAGCTGTGACACTACCGCACTCTACCAAGGGCAACATTGTGAGACTCTGTCTCAAAAAAAAGAAAGAAAAGAAAAAGAGCTAAAGGTTCTAATGAAAGAAGTAAATAACATGATGGATGTTATTAAGTGAACAGATGGATAATGTTAGTAACGAGATGGAAATTTCAAGAAAGAATCATAGGCTCGGCACCTGTGGCTCAACGGGCTAAGGTGCCCAGCCACGTACACCTGAGCTGGCGGGTTCAAATCCAACCTGGGCCGCCAAACAACAATGACGGCTGCAACCAAAAAATAGCCAGGTGTTGTGGCGGGCACCTGTAGCCCCAGCTACTGGGGAGGTGGAGGTAGGAGACTCACCAGGAATTGGAGGTTGCTGTGAGCTGTGATGCCATGGCTCACACTCACAGATTGCCATGGCACTCTATCCAGGGTGACAGCTTGAGGCTCTGTCTCAAAAAAAAAAAAAGAAACTCAAAGAATCATACTGTCAAAGACAAGGAGTTCAGGGGCGGTGCCTATGGCTCAAAGGAGTAGGGCACCAGCCCCATATGCCAGAGGTGGCAGGTTCAAACCCAGCCCCGGCCAAAAAAAAAAAAAGAAGAAGGACACGGAGTTCCAGTGAATTCACTCAGGTTTCTCTTTGAAGGACAGAGAATTGCTGATAATCATATTCCAAAAGAACCGGGAAAGGAGGAAGAAGATGTGATTGAAGTTTATCAGGAACAAACGGGGGTCATTCAACAGTTGAGATATTCTTTTATTTTTTTCTTTTCCCTCAATCCTTTTTTATTTTTTAAAAATAGTTCTTTTGTAATGTGGTGTTCAAAACAATTGAGAACTGGCACCTCATCTCTTGAAAACATCTGGTAGTTTGAATTCTAGTGCTCATTCTTCATTATTGTTTGTTTTCACTGTGCTGATTTTTGGTGATCAAGCCTCAGTCCCCTTCATATTGCCCACTCCTTTTAAAAAATTACATGTGTGCAGGCTCGGCGCCTGTGGCTCAACAGGCTAAGGCACCAGCCACATACACCTGAGCTGGCGGGTTCAAATCCAGCCCGGGCCGCCAAACAATGACGGCTGCAACCAAAAAATGCCCGGGCATTGTGATGGGTGCCTGTAGTCCCAGCTACTTGGGAAGCAGAGGCAGGAGACTCGCTTGAGCCCAGGAATTGGAGGTTGCTGTGAGCTGTGACGTCACACTCTATCCAGGGTGACAGCTTGAGGCTCTGTCTCACAAAAAAAATAAATAAATAAATAAAAATAAAATAAAATAAATGGCCGGGCATTGTGGAGGGCACCTATAGTCCCAGCTACTTGGGAAGCAGAGGCAGGAGACTCGCTTGAGCCCAGGAATTGGAGGTTGCTGTGAGCTGTGACGTCACAGCACTCTATCCAGGGTGACAGCTTGAGGCTCTGTCTCAAAAAAAAAAAAAAAAAATTCTTCTGAGAGAAGGAAAATGACAGGGGTCAGAAACTAAAATAACACCTTGTATTTTTCTTATTCTTAATTGACCTAATAGAAAACAGTTTGTTCAAAATAATAATTGCAATGATGTATTAAAATATATGTACATCTGTCTACTTATGTATAAGGGAAACAAATGACACCAATGATATGAGTGACAGAAGACAGGAATCAGAAATATTAGTTATTATAAAGTAATAATAATACTATACCTATAAAGTGCAATACCTATATAGTGACATAGTATTGTTTGAAAGTGGACTTGGGGCAGCGCCTATAGCTCAGTCAGCAGGGCACCAGCCACATACACTGAGGGTGGTGGGTTCAAGCCCAGCCTCAGCCAACTATAAACAACAATGCAACTGCCACAACAATAATAACAAAAAATAGCCGGGCGTTGTGGTGGGCGTCTGTAGTCCCTGGTACTTGGGAGGCTGAGGCAAGAGAATTGCTTAAGCCCAAGAGTTTAAGGTTGCTCTGAGCTGTGACACCACAGCACTCTACCAAGGGCCACAAACCAAGACTGTCTAAAAAAAAAGAAAAGAAAGTGGACTTGGATTTGTAGTAAATGTATAGTACAAACTCTAAAGCAAGTACTAAAAATTTCTTAAAAGAAGTAAAATTGGTATGCTAAAAAAAGAAAATGCTAACAATGAGCAATCTCTAAGAACATAAAAAGTGTTGAAGACAAAAATAGCAAGAAAGAACAAAGGCAAAAAAAAAAGAAAGAAAGAAAACAGTAGCAAATTGGTAGATATTACTCTAAGGAAATAATCCCTTTAAACATTAATGGTCTAAATACACTATTAAAAAACAGAGACTACCAGACTAGAGAATAAAACAAGACTCAACTATGTTATCTAAAAAAACCTACTTTAAATATAAAGACACAAATAGATTAAAAACTGAAGAGCTGGAGCAACATATACTGTCTAACACTAATCAAAAGAATCTAGGAGTAGATATATTAGTCTTAGACATTGCAGACTTCAGAGCAAGGAAAGTAATCAGAAATAAAGAGAGGCACTACATAATGATGAAGAGGATCACTTGAGCCCAAGAGTTTGAGATTGCTGTGAGCTATGATGCCCAGGCACTCTACTAGGGTGACAAAGTGAGACTTTGTCTCAAAAAAAAAATTTTTTTTTAATTTAAATGAAAATGAATTTACAACTTAATAACATCTATGCAGACAGCGCCTGTGGCTCATCAAGTAGGGTGCTGGCCCCATATACCTAAGGTGGAGGGTTCAAACCCAGCCTCAGCCGAACTGCAAAACAGAAAAATAGCTGGGCATTGTGGTGTGTGCCTGTAGTCCCAGCTACTCAGGAGGCTGAGGCAAGAGAATCACCTAAGCCCAGGAGTTGGAGGTGCTGTAAGCTGTGACGCCAAGGCACTCTATGTAGGGCGATAAAGTGAGACTCTGTCTCTACAAAAAAAAAAAAAATCTATGCATGTCATGCAGCAAAAACAATATTTAGAAGGATAAGTATAGCATTGAATGCATATATTAGAAAGGAAAAAAGATCTAAAATCAATTATCTAAGCTTCCACCATAGATAGGAAACTAGAAAAAGGAGAATAAATTAAATCCAAAGTAAATAGAAAAAAGAAATAATAAAAATCAGAACAAAAATCAGTGAAACTGAAGACTACAAATCAATAGAAAATCAGCAAAGCCAAAACCTGACAATTTGAAAAGATTAATGAAATGATAAGCCTATCACCTAAGAAAGGAGAGAAAATGAAAATTACTAATATCAGACATGAAAGAGGGGATATCACATTAGACCCCATGGACATGATAGGAATAATAAAGAAATATTATGAACAGGCTCGGCGCCTGTAGCACAGTGGTTACAGGGCTGGGCCACGTGCACTGAGGCTGGCAGGATTGAACCCAGCCCTGGCCAGGCCAGCTAAACTATAATAACTACAAAAACAAAATTGGCTCAGCGCCTATGGCTCAACAGGCTAAGGCGCCAGCCACATACACCTGAGCTCACAGTTCGAATCTAGCCCAGGCCGGCCAAACAACAATGGTGGCTGCAACCAAAAAATGGCCAGGCATTGTGCTATGGCTAGCACCTGTAGTCCCAGCTACTTGGGAGGCTGAGGCAAGAGAATTGCTTAAGTCCAAGAGTTTGAGGTTGCTGTGAGCTATGATTTCAAGGCACTCTATCCAGGGTGATATAGTGACACTCTGTTTCAAAAAAAAAAGAGGGCAGCGCCTGTGGCTCAAGGAGTAGGGCACTGGCCCCATATACCAGGGGTGGTGAGTTCAAGCCTGGCCCCAGCCAAAACTGCAAAAAAAAAAAAAAAGAAAGAAAGAAAAAAGAAATATTATGAACAACTCTGTGCCTACAGATTGATAACCTAGATGAAATGGACCAATTTTTGAAAGACATAATCTGCCAAAATTCACACAAGAAGAAATAAACAATCTGAATAACTTATATACAAAGGGTGTTTTAAAAAGTACACACATTTTAAGAAAGAAAAAATCTGTTTAATTTGCTATGTTCAAGTCACATTTGACTTCTGAGATTCAAAATACAATATAAAAGATAACAAACATTATTGATACATATTGAGTATTACAATTTTAATGCAGTTTTTTCCTTTCTTAAAATGTATATACATTTTTGGCACCCTCCTTATATTAAAGAAATTGAATCAATAATTAATAATCTTTTAAAACAGAAATCACCAGGCCTAGATCGACTCACTGCTGAATTCTACCAAACATTTAAGATATATTTGGGTATCTCTACCGTCTCTCCCAGAAGATATAACAGAAGCAGAGTAAACACTTCCTAACTCATTCTACATGGCTAGCCTAAAACCAAAACCAGACAAAGACATTATAATAAAACTGCACACCAAGATCTCTCATGAACATAAGATGCAAAACAGAAGATGAGGATATAAAACTTCCCCCCCCCAAATCAGCAAATTGAATCTAATGATGTATAAAATAAATTACACATCACAACAAATTATTGGGATTTATCTCAGGTACATAAAGCTGGTTCAACATTCAAAAGTTAATTCATGTAGTTCATCACATTGACAAGCTAAAGAAGAAAAATCACATAATCCCATCAATAGATGCCGAAAAAGCATTTGACAAAATCCAACACCCACTCATGATAAAAACTCTCAGCAAACTAGGAGTAGAAACTCTTCAACTTGATAAAGAATATTTATGCCAGGTGTGGTGACTCACACCTGTAATCCCAGCACTTGGAAGTCCAACCCAGGTGGATGCCTGAGCTCACAGGTTCCAGACCAGCCTGAGCAAGAGCAAGACTCTGTCTCTAAAAATAGTGGGGCGTTGTGGAGAGCACCGATAGTCCCAGCTGCTTGGGAGGCTGAGGCAAGAGAATCACTTGAGCCCAAGAGTTTGAGGTTGCTGTGAGCTATGACGTCATAGCACTCTGCCAAGGGCAACAAAATGAGACTCTGTCTCCACCCCAAAACAAAGAATATTTACAAAAAAATCTATAACTGATATCATACTAACTAATGGTGAAAAAACTCATAACTTTCTTGCAAAGATCAAGCCTTACTATAGAGCTACAGTAATCAAGACAGTGTGGTATTGGCAGAGAAAAATAGACAAATAGATCAACTGATTAAAAAGCCTAGAAATAGACCCACGGAAATATAGTCAACTGATCTTTGACAAAGGAACAAATATAATGGCAAAAGGACAGTCTTTTCAACAAATGGCGCTAGAATAAGTGGACATCCACGTGCATTAAAAAAAAATCTAGACACGGATCTTATATCCTTTCCAAAAATTAATACAAAGTGGATTATTAGACCTAAATGTAAAATAGAAAATTATGGAACTCTTGGAATATAATATAAGAGAAATTATAGGTGATTTTCAATATGGCAAGGACTTTTTCAATACAGTACCAAAGGCATGATCCATGAAAGAAATAATTGACAAGTCAGACTTCTTTAAAATTAAAAACATTTACCCTGTTAAGGCAATTTCAAAGGAATAAGAAGACAAGCCACAGACTGGGAGAAATATCTGCAAAAGATGTATCTGCTTAAAAAAACGTTATCCAAAACATAGAAAGAGCTCTGAAGACTAAACAATTAAAAAACAACGTGGGGCGGCGCCTGTGGCTCAGTGAGCAGGGCACCAGCCCCATATACTGAGGGTGGCAGGTTCAAACCCAGCCCTGGACAAACTGCAACAAAAAAATAGCCGGTTGTTCTGGTAAGGCTCCTGTAGTCCTCGCTACTTGGGAGGCTGAGGTAAGAGAATCACCTAAGCCCAGGAACTGGAGGTTGCTGTGAGCTGTGATACTACAGCACTCTACTGAGGGAGACAAAGTAAGACTCTGTCTCTAAAAAAAAGAAAATGAGATCTGAAAATGAACAAAAGACCGCTCAATGCTGGTAGCTCAGTGGCTATGGCACCAGCCACACATACCAGACCTGGCAGGTTCGAACCCAGCCTAGGCCTGCCAAACAACAATGACAACTGCCACAAAAAATAGCCAGGCATTATGGTGGGCACCTGTAGTCCCAGCTATTTGGGAGGCTGAGGCAAGAGAATCGCTTAAACCCAAGAGTTTGAGGTTGCTGTGACCTGTGACATCACAGCACTCTACCGAGAGTGACATAGTAAAACTCAGTCTCAAAATAATTTTTAAAAAGGAGCAAAAGACTTAAATACCAATGTTGGTGTATGAATGGCAAGTAAGCATATTACAAAATGTTAGACATCATGCCTCCCTAGGGAACTGCAAATTAAAAATACAATGAGGGCTCAGCACCTGTGGCTCAACGGGCTAAGGCGCCAGCCACGTACACCTGAGCTGGCAGGTTCAAATCCAGCCCGGACCCCCCAAACAACAGTGACGGCTGCAACCAAAAAATGGCCGGGCGTTGTGGCGGGCGCCTGTAGTCCCAGCTACTTGGGAGGTGGAGGCAGGAGATTCGCTGAGCCCAGGAATTGGAGGTTGTTGTGAGCTGCGATGCCACGGCACTCTATCCAGGTGACAGCTTGAGGCTCTGTCTCAAAAAAACAAACAAACAAAAAAACTACAATGAGATACCAGTGGATACCCATTAGAGGAGCCCAAACTCAAACAGCACCAAATTCTTCATATAATCTCATGGTACAACCCAGCATCTGTGCTCCTTGGAATTTACCCAAATAAATCGAACATTTATCCAAATAAATCGAACATTTATGTCCACTTAAAAACCTGCACGTGGATGTTTATAGCAGCTTTATTCATAATTACCAAAACTCGGAAACAACCAAGATGTCCTTCAGCAGGTGAACTGATAAACTGTGGTACATACAGATGATGGAACGTAACTCAGCACTCAAAAGAAACAAACTATTGGGCGGCTCCTGTGGCTCAGCGAGTAGGGTGCCGGCCCCATATACCGAAGGTGGCGGGTTCAAGCCCGGCCTCCGCCAAACTGCAAAACAAAAAAATAGCCGGGCACTGTGGCGGGCGCCTGTTGTCCCAGCTACTAGGGAGGCTGAGGCAAGAGAATAGCTTAAGCCCAAGAACTGGAGGTTGCTGTGAGCAGTGTGACGCCACGGCACTCTACCCAGGGTGATAAAGTGAGACTCTGTCTCTAAAAAAAAAAAAAAAAGAAAAAGAAACAAACTATAAAGGCACAAAAAGATGCGCAGGAAACTTAAATGCATATCACTAAGTGAAACAAGCACATCCAGAAAAACCAAAACCAAAACTACATATTGTATGATGCCGACTATATGACATCCTGGAAAACACAAAACTAGAAACTCAGGTTGCCGGGAGTTGGGGAGAGGGAAGAATGAACAAGTGGAGCGGTTCTGTGTGACATTGTGATGGTGGATATTTGTCACTGAACCTTAGGTTCCGGACTGCATCCAGTGTCCCACTCTGGGGGGGTGTGGTTAGTGGGTAGGCTGGCTGGGGGTGGGGAGTGGCATCTGGGAACTCTATTCCTTGCTCAATTTTGCTGCGAACCTAAAACTCTTCTAAAACATAAAAGTTAGTAATTTAAAAGAGGAGGTGGAGGAGGGTGGACACTCATACTTGTATTGTCCTGTGATGTGTTGTTTAATTTATGTAAAACCTTTAGAACAGTGTTTGTCAAGTAGGCTGCTTCATCTTTTTCCTAGTATATTAAGTATTCAAATAGAATCTCTCTACAGGGCTCGGCACCTGTGGCTCAAGCGGCTAAAGCGCCAGCCACTGCCAGCCACGTACAACTGAGCTGATGGGTTCAAATCCAGCCTGGCCCACCAAACAATGGCAGCTGCAACCAAAAAATGGCCGGACGTTGTGGCGGGCGCCTGTAGTCCCAGCTACTTGGGAGGCGGAGGCAGAAGACTCGCGTGAGCCCAGGAATTGGAGGTTGCTGTGAGCTGTGATGCCACCGCACTCTATCCAGGGTGACAGCTTGAGGAGCTGTCTCAAAAAAAAAAAATCTCTCTACAGATTGAGGTTTCTTTCTTTCTTTCTTTTTTTTAGAGACAGAGTCTCACTTTACCACTTTCCCAAGTAGCCGGGACTACAGAAAGGCACCCACCACAACGCTGGCAATTTTTTTTTGTTGCAGTTCGGCTGGGGCCGGTTAGAACCCGCCACCTTCGGTATGTGAGGCCAGCGTCCTACCCGCTGCGCCACAGGTACCACCCCAGATTGAGGTTTCCAAGAAAGCAGTCATCTTGCCTTTTCTTCCAAAACAAGAGAAAATCAATTTAATCTTTTATTTTACTTCAAACATTTCCCCTGCAAACACTGTGTATCTTTGCAAATTCCATTTCCATGGGGCAGGAGTGGTGGCTCACGCCTGTAACCTCAGCCCTCTGAGAGGCGAGGCTGATGGATTGCTTGAGCTCAGGAGCTCAAGACCAGCCTGAACAAGAGACCCTGTCTCCAAAAAACAGCCAGTTGTTCTAGCGAGCGCCTGTAGCCCCAGCTTCCTGGGAGTCAGAGTCAAGATCTCTTGAGCCCAAAAGTTTGAGGTTGCTATAAGCTATGACGCCACAGCACTCTACTGGGGGCAAGAAAGTGAAACTCTGTCTCAAAAACAAAACAAAACAAAAACAAATCCCATTTCCACAAGAATGTTAAATATTGTTTTATACCTAATAGCAACTCCTAAACTTAAAATGAGTCACTTTTATCATGTTTTTAAAAGTTGAATATTTATTGAACTATTGAAGTTTGTAACCTGGTCAGGTCCTTAGGTAAACTGGGTAATTTATTTAAAACTCGTCACCAAAAGCAGCTGGCAGGACAATTTCAGTGCTCAACTTTCCCAAAACATACCCTTTCTCAAAGATCATAGTTAACCACTGTGAAGTAAATAAGCATTTAAATTGATGTTAATGGCTGTTTTCAACCTCTTCAAAAGAAATCTATTGTCAAACAGGAAGGGATTACCAATGTCCTCTGTCTCTTAGCTACAATTCTTTTTATAATTTTGCTGGTTGTAATTCATTCAGATAGGATCTTAAAAAGCAAAAACTGTGCAGATGAGATTAATTAATGGCAGCTGGGGGGGGTGTTAAAATTATCTAGTGTTTTCACACTGAATGGCCCATAACAATCCATCTCTTCCTTCTGCAAATAAACAGACTTGATAAAGGACAGCAACCTAACAAAAAGTGAGACAAAGAAAGAAAATAGAGGCAGAGAAAAAGGTAGTAAAAGACATGAAGAATGAAAGAGGCAAGAGATTTTTGAGCCTTCACACTTCTGGAACCAAAACTAACCCAGCAAGTTCCCCCTGATTTGTTTATCAAGGAGTAGACTTGTCAATTTCAAGCGCTTTTTCAGGGTTCCAAATCAAAACAAATGGGAAAAGCTAGTAACCTATTGTGGAAAATAAAACACACCAGGGAACTGATCTGCCTCAAAAAAAAAAAAAAAAGAAAATCTTCCTGGTACCATTTGCAGGAAACCATGATATTCTCAAAACGGCTTGCATGGAAAATGTGTCCCATCCATTCTTGGGCTCCCTCAGGGTGGGGACCTTGCATGGAGGACTACTTGTCTAAAGGTCACTAATTTAAATGCCTCTAATTTAAATGTAAACCAGAGATAATGAATGCATATGTTGTTTTGAAGGGAGGCTGCTCCTCTTAAGCCTACAAAGAAATTCGTCATCCTCATCAAACATTAGCATCTTCCCTCCAATTCCTGTTGGCAGGTCAGCTAGCAGCACAGATCTACAGGGCACACAGGGCGAGCATTTGCTGATATGCAGGACTGAGTCTAAGCATTTGACTGTGTTGCAAATCTTGGCAACACATCTGGGCCGCTCCCCTCCAAAGTGGATACCTCCAGCGTGCTGACTTCATTCTTTTGATGCTTCCCAGGAATTGTATGAGGTCCTCTAGTCTTTCAGGCTGATAATTAGCAAACCTAGTAAACCAATCCTTTCTGTTGACTTAGGTGAGAAAGCTAAGAGGCTCCCAGGGGTCTCCCATTTCCTTCCAAGTAACAATTGCATTTAACAGTGGCTCCAACCTTTCTTCTATCAGCCCACTATTGACTCTTAGGATTCTAACAGTGTACACAAAGAGGAAGAATATTCCTGCTTTCATTATGAATTTACTTGGAGGAAAACATACAGCATACTTGGAGAAAAACATACAGCAACTTGTTAACAGTTTATAACTCTTTGATGGGCTTTGGAGTTAATTAAAAACAATAGGGTGTATATGTGTTTTCTTTTTATGTATTATTTATAATAGACTTTTCTATAGCAATTATGTTATTGAAATAAATCAGTTAATGATGAGAAAATTAGGCTCGGCGCCTGTGGCTCCATGGGCTAAGGCTCCAGCCATGTACACCTGAGTTGGCAGTTTCGAATCCAGCCTGGGCCTGCCAAACAATGACGGCTGCAACCAAAAAATGGCCGGGCGTTGTGGTGACGCCTGTAGTCCCAGCTACTTGGGAGGCAGAGGCAGGAGACTCGCTTGAGCCCAGGAATTGGAGGTTGCTATGAGCTGTGATGCCACGGCACTCTATCCAGGGTGACAGCTTGAGGCTCTGTCTCAAAGAAAAAAAATGATGAGAAAATTAATATAGTATTTATACCTTGAAAAAAATTAATAAATTACAGAAATAAAGTTCCCCATAATCCCATCCATTAATCATGAACTGATAAATATATATTATAGTACAGTATATATTTTTTTTCTTTCTTTCTTTCTTTTTTTTTGTTATGTATTTATTTATTTTTGAGACAGAATCTCACTCTGTCACCTCGGATAGAGTGCTGTAGCATCATAGCTCACAGCAAACTTAGTATCTTGGGCTCAAGAGATCCTCTTGCCTTAGCCTCCCAAGAAGCTGGGCCTACAGATGCCCAGTTTAGTTTTTTTTTAAATTAGGGTCTCACTCTTGCTCAAGCTGGTCTGGAATTCCTGAGCTCAAGCAATCTACCTGCCTTGGCCTCCCAGAGTACTATGATTACAGGTGTGAGCCACTGCTCCCAGCCAGATGAGTATGTTTTTTACATACGCTTTTTCTATGATCATTTTAAAAGTTACTAAAATCATCCTTTATAGACAATCTTATAACTTTTTTTTTTTTTTTTTTGAGACAAAGCCTCAAGCTGTCGCCCTGGGTAGAGTGTCCTGGCATTACAGCTCACAGCAACCTCCAATTCCTGGGCTCAAGCGAGTCTCCTGCCTCTGCCTCCCAAGTAGCTGGGACTATAGGCGCCCACCACAACACCCGGCTATTTTTTTGTTTGGGTTGCAGCCATCATTGTTGGTTGGCAGGCCCAGGCTGGATTCGAACCCGCCAGCTCAGGTTTACATGGCTGGCGCCTTAGCCCGCTGAGCCACAGGCGCCAAGCCAACAATCTTATAACATTTTAAAAATTTGTTCCTTATTATTAAAAGTTCTCAGCAAACACAGCAGAACCTCTGCAAGTGGGCCATTGAAGAGACGGTAAAAAATTAGTCAACCTATGGAGGTGGTCGACATACGGAAACCTGGGCCTGCTGCATTGACATGTGGGGCGTGTCTGGTGTATGAAAATCAGGTCAACTGAAGGGGGTGGTTGGTAGAGGGAGGTGGTTGGCTATGGAGGGTCTACTGTGCCCCTTTCAGTGGCTGATGATGTTCAAGTCTATGGATAAACCAAATGTGCAGCTCCTTTCTGCCAGGGCTGTTTATCTGCATTATGTTTAGATCTTTAGTGATTAAAGATAGTGACAAAAGTGCACACATCCATTGTGGATGAGGCCTTCTGGTGAAACTAAATGACAATACAAGGAATTTTCATTTGTTTTGGCATAAACTCCCAAGGAGGAAGAGAACAGCAGAGAGAAAACCAACAGCAAAAATTGTGCAAGCTAGATGGGGCAGCGCCTGTGGCTCAGTGGGTAGGGTGCCAGCCCCATATACCCAGGGTGGTGGGTTCAAACCCAGCCCCGGCCAAACTGCAACAAAAAAAATAGCAGGGCCTTCTGGCAGGTGCCTGTATAGTCCCAGCTACTCAGGAGGCTGAGGCAAGAGAATTGCCTAAGCCCCGGAGTTGGAGGTTGCTGTGAGCTGTGACTCCACAGCACTCTACCAAGGGCGATAAAGTGAAACTGGAAAAAAAAAAATTGTGCAAGCTAGAAACTTGAAGACCAGAGAAAGCTGGCCCAAAACCAGCAGTGCAGAAATGCAAGATGCAATTCCATTTACATTTCAGAACCTGCAAAGGCCTGGGGATTGGTAGTAGTGAATGTGCAAGTGGAGATGAAGGCTGAGCACCTGTAGCTCAACAGCTTGGGCTCCAGCCACATACACCAGAGCTGGCAGGTTCAAACCCAGGCTGGGCCAACTAAACAACAATGACAACCACAACAAAAAAATAGCCGGGCGTTGTGGCGGGTGCCTATAGCCCCAGCTACTTGGGAGGCTGAGGCAGGAGAATCACTTAAGTCCAAGAGTTAGAGGTTGCTATGAGCTGCGACGCCACAGCACTCTACCCAGGGTGACATGGTGACACTCTGTCTCCAAAAAAAAAAGAAAAACTCCTTGGATCTGCTGCAGAGCCAGGTAACAGTTCTTCCCTTCTCTGGCAGAGATTGGAGGTTTGTCTTCTTCAGAAACTAAAACTAAGGATCTCTGGTCTCTGGTCTGGAAGATGCCTCTGAAATAGGAGGATAAGTGACAATCCATAGACAGAAGGTGGAGGCCCTGCCCTGAGCAGCTCTCTCTCCAGCCTCCTGCCTCTGCCCTGTCCCTCTAGGCGGGAATATGGAGGTGTCTTTTGTGGAGAACTGACCAGGCCAAGCCCAAAGACCCAAAGATGGCTCAGCGCCCTGTGGCTCAACGGGCTAAGGCGCCAGCCATGTACACCTGAGCTGGCGGGTTCGAATCCAGCCCCAGGGCCCGCCAGACAACAATGACGGCTGCAACCAAAAAATGGCCGGGTGTTGTGGTGGGTGCCTGTAGTCCCAGCTACTTGGGAGGCGGAGGCAGGAGACTCGCTTGAGCCCAGGAATTGGAGGTTGCTGTGAGCTGTGATGTAGCAGCACTCTACCCAGGGTGACAGCTTGAGGCTCTGTC
>CAUYON010026654.1:0-37379 GCA_963573935.1 Arctocebus calabarensis | reverse complement strand
GGGTTCCACATTTAGTCCTAAGTGTAAAGTTAAGGAGACACCAAGGCACAGGTGTCTCCTCAGCAGCTGTCCAACCTTTTTGGCTATTTACTGTGCTTGACTCTTAACCCCTGGTGTGTGGTCATATTGCTGCCGGAAGGGGATGAGCCAACTCTCTGAGTGGTCCTCCCCCCTAGTTGAGGCTGCCCTCCAGCACCACCCTTTGCTCCCTCCTGTATCCTTCTGGGACCACCACAGGACACTGTTGATTTCGTTCCTATAAGGCTATGAGGTGAGCCAGAACAGTATGTAAATAAAATTAACTCCAAAGCTATGCTGTGTCCAAGGCTGAAAGTTCAGAGCCCATTCTATTTCCAGTCCGAATTTATGTCCAGCCACATGGCCCGATAACCTCATCAGAGGTTCTGTAATGAGATGTAATAGCAGCATGAAGATACTTCAATAATAAAATGCATAAAGAGCTAATAAAAAATGCATAAAGATTCTTCAATAATAAATGCCAAAATAAGATGCCCCAAATTTGGATATAAATCCTTCCCATTATCAGATTCCTAGGGAAAATTTAGAGATTAAAATCCGAAGACGATTAAAGTCCAAAAATCAAAGTATGTAGCCCTTTGGAATTTAGTGAGGCCAAAATGCCCAAGTTACATTTAAATTCAAAGAAGTGGAGGTCCCCGCCACTGTCTCACCCTGCTGGGCTCATGCAGAGATGTTTGTTGTCAGGTCTGATGGACAATCTGGGGGATTCCTTGTGCAGCTGGATCCTGAGTTGTCATCACTGGACTGCAGTTTGTGTTTGTCATGCACTTCCTTTTATAAGAACCTGAAGAATTAATAGCACATTATATCAAAGCTCTCTCCCATGCCCATAGCATTTTTAAAACAGGCAATCTGAAGCCGCTATACTGGTTGTACCAGGCAAAATTATATTCCCTGCACCTGTGTTCAGTTTTGCAAAGACCTGAGTGGAGCATCATGGTGCCTGAGGGGGGAAGGAGGCCGGAGATGGTCCGATCCAGCTCCAGCAGGACCCTCGCCTGTCCATGCTGCTAGCCTGGAGTACATGAGCTTTGCCCTCCAGCGCACAGCGCTGCTCATGGCACTGTTAGGTTAACACCCTGCTTCTTAGCCAGGCAGGCACAGTGGCTCACATCTATAATCCTAGCACTCTGGGAGGCTGAGGCAGGTGGATTGCTTGCACTCACTAGTTCAAAACCAGCCCGAACAAGAGCAAGACCCTGTCTCTACTAACAACAGAAAAACTAGTTGGATGTAGTGGCAGGTGACGGTAGCCTCAGTTACTGGGGATGCTAAGGCAAGAAGATTGCTCCAGCCCAAGGATTTGAGGTTGCTGAGAGCTATGACACCACGGCACTCTACCCAGGGAGACAGAAGGAGGCTCTGTCTCAGAAAGAAAACACCCTGCATCTCCGTCCAACAAGACGATCACCACATCACCGCAGGCCTGGAATCCCTCTGCTGGAAATGCTCTCTCCCCGCTGTAACCTCCCAAGGCAGGGTCTGGAACCCACGGAGCCAAACAGAGTGGAAATGTCAAAGGCAATATCCAGAAACAAATTTCACAGCCCTAAAACTCCCATGCTCGCCAAGGGGTATGAAAAGATCAGTGTGTGGGAAACTGAGGGAAGGTAGTCGAAGGGGATTTCTCTGGAGAGAGCTGAGCAATCTATTCTACCTCCCTAGGGGGGAAGGGGTGTGCGACTGTCCCTTATCCCAAGTCTAGGAGGGGTCTTCTGTGGGACCACAGCAGCTGAGTACAGAGCCCCTGTTGTGTGGGGGAATCAGAGCGTGGCATGTTGCTCTCATCTGAACAAATTGGGTGACAGAGGGGGCTCCTCTGGGCAAGAAAGGAGAGGGGTGGCCCTTGGGTGCATTGCTCTTCTAGAGCCCCTTCAGGCAAAGATGCATTCGTATTTCTTCCTGTGGTCTGTAAGTGCACAGCGCAAGCAAGAGAGCTGGGATGGTACAGAGTTAGGCCCTGCTTGCTGGGTCATGGGCGGGAGCACTGTGACCTCAGCAAATCCAGCCTCTGCCCTGCTGCAGGCCTGGCTGAGTAGGGGGGAAGCAGCGACAGCTTGTGTCTAGTTGGGAGCTTTGACCATTCCGTGGGCTTGGGCATCACTCTAAATATGAGTTGAGCCTAAATGTGAATTCAGGTGTCATTGAACTTTTGATTACCAAACAACGTTCATAAAGGTCACGGTTCTTTCCATGTACGTATCCGGGGGTTAGAACTTTCCTCCTTGAATAAATAAAAATGGACACTGGGAAACCAGAGAAAGTTGCTGTGTGGTTTCATGTGACATATTGTGCTTGTCTGAAGAGCAGGTCTCTGTCACGTGGCGCGTGCCCTGTGCCTCCCTTATGGCTTCTTCTCCACCCAGTTTGCACTGTGGCACCTGTGGCCACATCTCATCCCCGGCCACTACACTGTAAGCTTCTGGAAGGTAGATGTCTTCTTTATCTATCTCTTACAACTCTGAGTGTTTGGACGATGGCAGGTATTCAGCAAATTTTCAAGGAGAAAAAGGAAGAGGGAAGGAAGGAGAGAGAGAAAGAGAGAGAGAAGGAGATGAGAGAAGCCAGGACATCCTGAGGCTCTTGTGCAGCCAAGCTCACCTTGTCAACAGAACCTGAGAACAGAAGGAGCATCTTCCCCGCACTCCACTATGGGTTTCTGCTCTGTGAAGCCTTTGCCCCAGATTTCCTTGTGGTTGAGCCCTGCACTCAGCACTCACTGCCAGCCACAAGTCATTTATGTCAGAAGAGTAGGAAAGCTACCAGGCTAGCAGGGACATTCCTGGACGGGGAGGTCCAGAGCTCTCGGTACCAGGTCTGGGTACGCGTGCCTGGAACTCTATGCTCTCTGCCCTAGGAAGTGGGGATGGCAACGCCTTCTCTGCTGAGCTCTCAGGGTTATTAAGCAGAGTATTTGGAAAGAGCAGGTTTCAAAAGTGAATGCCAGGTGCAGGCACCTGCCTCAGATTTCAGTTGCCCTTTAAAGACTGTCATAGCCCAGAAAGGCTGGGCTCTTCCTCCTGGTGTGTGTGTGGAGGGGAGCCCCTAGGCTGCGAGCAGGACACTGCAATGTAGCTAGCTTAGGAGACCCTGGGCTCTGCCCGCCCTGCAGCCCTGGCATTTCCAGTCTGCTCTCCTGAGAAGAGAAAGCTGAATGAATAGAAACAGAAAAGGGATCCCCATGTCCCCCAAGCTTTGTAACTTTACTTTTGCCCTCCTTGGCTCTTTGCCTTCACAGTCCATTCCATGAAATGGGGTCAGAGTGTGCACTCATGTCCGCAGCTGCCATTATCACAAAGTGCCATCAGAACTCTAGCCGGGGCTGCTTCTTTAACCTGGGGTGAGCACAGGAGACAGAAGGAGGGGAGGGGGGAAGGAAGGAAGGAGAGGGTGGGGGGGAGGATGCGAGAGGAACAAGGGTGAGGAAGACTTGCTGTCTCTCTGTATTTTTTTTTTTTGAGACAGAGTCTCACCGTGTTGCCCTCAGATGTCACCCTGGGTTGAGTGCCGCGGCGTCATAGCTCACAGCAACCTCAAACTCCTGGGCTTAAGTGACTCTCATGCCTCAGCCTCCCAAGTAGCTGGGACTATAGGCACTCGCCACAACACCCAGCTATCTCTTTATTGTTGTCGTTGTTGTTTAGCAGGCCCGGGTCAGGTTTGAACCCACCAGCCCGGTATATGTGCTCAGTGCCCTAACCACTGAGCTACAGGTGCCAAGCCTGTCTCTCTATATTTTTAATTACACAAATAATACATAAAGTCAGATAATAAAGAGATGTGTTTTTAAGTGAATGGTCTTACCTTCCCTCTCTCCTATCTTGAAGTCAATTTGGTAATGACCCTGAAATCTCATGAACCCAGGTTTTTTTTTGTTTGTTTGTTTTTGAGACAGCGCCTCAAGCTGTCACCCTGGATAGAATGCTGTGATGTCACAGCTCACAGCAACCTCCAACTTCTGGGCTCAAGCCAGTCTCCTGCCTCCACCTCCCAAGTAGCTGGGACTACAGGCGCCCGCCACAACGCCCGGCCCTTTTTTGGTTGCAGCCGTCATTGTTGTTTGGCGGGCCTGGGCTGGATTCGAACCCACCAGCTCAGGTGTATGTGGCTGGCACCTTAGCCTGTTGAGCCACAGGCGCTGAGCTCAACCCAGGTATCTATTTGACCCTTGGCCTTCGCTGATCCTCTCTGCTTCTCCCATAACCTCCTCCCCCTCTTACAGACTCCAACACACACACTCACACACTCACACACACACACACACACACACACTCCCTCTGTCACTTTTCTCTCTGGTGTTCCACTAATCTCTCCCAGTTGCACATTTGCTCCATACTCTCCTATAAGCAAAGCTTAGTAATATCCCAGTTGCTAGCCTTGAATCCATTGAACTGGCTGATGCGTCCTTCACTTTTGGAGAATCCTAAAATAGCCGTAGTAAAATCCCCTTGGCAGCTCCTTCCTAAAGAGGAGGCCCCTCCTGCAGACACTGTTCAGAAGGGTGTAGGACTGATCAGGGAACGTAGCACTGTGAGACTAACATCAATGAAATGCGTCTGAACGTTTCCAGGCTGGGCGAACTATATGTCTTCATAATGTGATTGTGTCCTGGTCCCAGAGGCACCCCCAGTTCTATTGAACACTGATGGAGTTATTTGGGATCATAAATAATATTATCAGAGAGGGTCCGCTGGGTAAACAGAGGCAGTGTGTAAATTGTCAGAGTGGGGTATTGATTGTTCTTCACTGACTAATGAATTATTCTGTTTAAGAGCCCACAGAAATAGTGCACCGCATTTCAAGGCAATGGGGCCTTTGAAGTAGTTTCTTGAAGAGCTGCTTCCATTGTGTTGGCTGCTGTAGCCAAAGAAGAGGACATCGCTAGCCATAAGGTAACGCCCCGAGGGTGGAACCCCAGCAGCAGTCATGGGGTTAAGTGGAGACAATTGCCCGGCTCAACCAAACCCAGCCCTCTGCCTCTGCAAGTTTCACGCTAGAGCTCCAGGAGCTCACAGACTGCAGATCTGCTGTGGAAGGTGCCCACGATGTGGATTCCCGGAGGAGGGGCTTATTAATACACGCCTCTGAGAGCTCCTCGGTTTCCTGAGCGAGTTTTCTGCTTGCATATTTTGACTGCTTCCCTTCCTGTGACCCCTCAACCTGCCCAGTTTCCACCTAGTTCCTGCCCCTGGACTATAGAATGTCTTTTTATATCTTTTGATCTCCCTTCCCCCAACACTTAACTATTAAATTGTTTGTCTTTTTCTTAATGATTTTTCCGAATTCTTCATATTTTGAATACTAATCTGTTTGCTGCAAATATATTTCTCCCCACCAGTGCTTTGCCTTTTCTTTTTCTTCATGCCATTGTTTTGTTGAACATACATTCTTAGTTTTAATGTAGTTACATCAGTCGTTGAATCCATTATTAATGCTTTTGTTGTATGTGTTTTGTTGAAAAAAATCTTCCACTCTTTATCGTCACAAGAATTGCCTCCTTTATTTACTTCTAAAAGTTTTATAGGTTAGCCTTTCACATTTCATTCTTTAGTTTCTCGAGAAATTATTTTTCCGATTTGTGCATTAGGATCCAATTTTCCTTGTTTGTTTATAAGTCCAAGCAATTGCCCCAGCTCCAGTGTTAAGTTCTCCCACATCTTCCAAGTGACCTACAAGGCCGTCCATCACTTATTAAGCTTCCATTATAAGTGGGCCTGTTGCTAGCTCTCTGTTCTGATTCATTGGTCAATTAGTCTATCGTTGGGCCAATTATACAAGATCTTAATGTCCACATGAACATCTCCTGCTTCCACCCACTGCCTCCTCCCCAGTGATCCTGGGACCCGTTCCAGTCCATAAGACCTACCCCCTCTTGAATTCTTTCCCAATCTTCTACCCACCAGACCAGTTCCCTCTCTCTTCCCCTTCTTTGTTCTTCTATCTCTATCGTTTATTTACAATTTATTACACAGTGTCATGCATGTGTATTTCTGTGTTCACACACTAACTCCTGTGAACAGGAATTATTTCTTTCACTTCTTATTTCCCTGCTCAGCTACCAGCCCACCCCTCACACCTCACATAGTCCCTGACTCCCAGGGACTCAATGAGTACCTGCTAAAAGGATTCAAAGGTCGATCTCTGCTTTGATCTTTTAATCTCCATGGACATGTCCATCCTGAAAAAAGCAACAATTTGGGTCCTTCTGGATACATTACACCATAACCATGAGTTATTTTCTCTGGCCTATGTGACCAAACTCAGCAGAATTAGTGAGGCTGAAGAAAGATATGCAGGATTAGAAACCATCTACCTTTCTTTCCCATTCTAATCTAAGACATTCAGGAGCACTGGACCCATGTTGCAAGAGCAAAGCTCCCCAGAGTTGGGAGTGGTACCCAGATACATCTGAACAAAGGGAAGATGTGCCAGATTGGCAGCTGAAAGCCATTTCAAGCAACAAAGAGAATGCTTGGACACAACTGGCCTTGCTGCCCCCATATCAATGGACAAAATCACCAGTCTTTCCAGTAAACCTGCACCATAGGCCTGTAGCGAAAACCACCAGAAAAGGGACTTTTAGCAACTAGGAATAGAACTGAAACAAGTAATGTAATCCCAGCACTCTGGGAAGACAAGGCAGGAGAATCACTTGCGTTCAGGAGTTCAAGGCCAGCCTAAGCAAGAGTGAGACTATATCCCTACTAAAAATGGAAAAATTAACTGGTGTGGTGATGGGCACCTGTAATCCCAGCTACTCAGGTTGAGGCAGGAGGATTTCTTGAGTCCAGGAGTTTGAGGTTGCTGTGAGCTGGGCTGAGGTCATGACTCTACCGGGGATGACAGAGTGAGACTGTCTCAAATACATACATACATACAAAAAGACTTGCAAAGCCCCTTACGAGAAGGACCCTTCCTGGCATTGGCTAATGCTGGTGGTGCTGCCCTCCATATAGGTGAGGGAAGTGGAGGCTTATGCTGGTGTAAGATGTGTAAAAAAAGAAAGAGTGAAGCAGAAGGAATAATGAATGTGGTCGAGAAAGGATTTGCCACACCTCATCATTCACTCAAGAAATATGTTTAAAACACAGTGTGTATCAGGGCCTCAGCTAAATGCTTAAGACCCTGGTGCCTCGCTCTTTTAGAAGCTCCAGTTCTGTTCGTAGGCCAGCCTCCCCAGTTCCCTGCACGTCCAGGAAGCTGAAGCACAGCCAGACACTCTTCCCCCAACTAGGAAAACTGAAAACAGCCACTGGCATGCTCCATGCACGTTGCCACCACCAGAGCGGCAGCCGGGCTCAGTGGCTGTGAAAGAAATTGCTTGGGTTCCAGTCATTTGCCTTTGTTTTCTGATTCCAATCTTCACGTTAATTCAGAGCAAAAGACAGTTACTTAAATCCAGATATTTTATCTTAATGTGGGCAATTCCCATAATATCATACATTAAGATGTCTGATTTCAGCTGCCACCCAACAGGCGGCAGGGATGTCGTTTCAGGTCTGTTTTATCACCACATGTGCATATGTTTCTATTTCGTTTATGGCACATGAGAGGCTGTCACCAAATTGGTCTTGCATTCAAAGTGTGAAAATAGAAGCAGTTAGATCCCGACCTTTACCTAAGGTAGGAGCTTTGTGTGCCGTGCCTGTATGTGTGTTTATGGCAGAAAGGTGGGAAGCAGGAAAGAGGATATGATTTCCCACCCCCACCAGGGACCCGTTTAGTTCATCTGTACCAACAGCAACGGGAGCAATCAGGTGTTACAGAACCAGTGGTCCATTGCATGTCAAAAGCCCTAAAGAGGCTAACCCAGTGGCTCACTGCCAAGTCCAGGTCATCAATAGTAAGAAGGTAAATTGCAAGGAGCACACTTTCCTGCTCTCAGCCCTCCTCACCCCATCTCGTCATCTCAGCCAAATTAGCAACGCTTCACGGGGCTGTTTATTTGGGACCGATTCTTCTGCCTCTGTGCTGTTCACTAAGATAGGCTGGGAAGCTGCCAAGCGATTAAGTGATCGTGGTTAGCCTGTTACTTGAACTGCTTTCTTCTGGAATATTAAAAGTTTTACAGCCTCAAGCAGTGCACTTTGGCTCCAGTAATTAATACCGATTTTGCCATAATATCTTATTTTTATGGGCATGATCTTGTTGTTCATGAGCTGAAAAAAAAATATCACGGCGGCTTATGAAATACGTTATAATATCTTGCCTGGTACAATCATATTTGTGTCATTATCTGGCCCCTGGAGCAGCTAATTTAGCCCACATGATACAGAGCAATATTTATTTTCCTACTGATTATTTGAGGGGTACTCTTTCTACCATGTTGCACATATGGGCAAATCTAGCCTTGATCGTAAATACATCCTTCAAGTTTTAGCTCCTGGGCCAACCCTACTGACTTTGCCCATCATCTCCTAGCAAATCTAGCTCCTCCATCTTCTTGACTTTAAAAATATATATATCTTCCCATTACATCTTTTAATATATTATATTGTATTTTTGTATTTCCCCCCCATTGGACCATGTACTATTTATTTTTGTTTTGGTCTTGCCCTGTCACCTAGGCTGGAGTGCAGTGGCAAAATAATAGCTCACTACAACCTTGGACTTCTGGGTTCAAGTTACCCTCCCACTTTAGCCTCCCAAGTAGCTGGGGCTATAGGTATGCACCAACACCCCTGGCTAATTTTTTATTTTTGTAGAGGCAAGATCTTGCTATGTTGCCTAAGCTGGTCTTGAACTCTTGGCTTCAAACATTCTTTCCACCTTGGCTACCCAAAGTACTAGGATTACAGGCATGAGCCACCACACCTGGCCACCATATGCTTTTTGAGGACAGAAAAAGCATCTTTGTAATCTTCTCATCTTTGGAATTTTAGTCCCTATTTCATAGCTTTATTCATTTTAAGTGTTCAATAAATATTTATGAAATGATTGACCATAACCTTGTTTGACATTTTAAATAAATTCGTATAGACAAAGAACTTAGTAGAAGTCTTGGCATAGAGCAAATACTCAATATATGTTGATTGCTATTATTCCTAGTAGAGGAATTTATGTGAAGCCAAACTGTGATTCCCTATAATTTGGATCTGTTGGTCCTCATTCTTCCCCTGGGGTTCTGAGCCAGGATTGCTAAATGTGAAAACGCTGCTCTCAGCTGTAACTACCTGAGCTGCTGTCCAGCTCTGCTCAGTGACCAGGATAGGAACGCCCTGCAGGGTGGCCGGTTGGTGGAGAATGGCCCCACATACCCATCTGCCCCCCCCGGCGAAAGTACACACATCTTCGCAGCATGTAAACGTTTCCAAGGGATTTTCATAAATGCTGTTTTACTTGAGCCTCCTAAGAAGGCTGGTGGGGTATTGTCTGTGAATGGTGGAAGTAGAACTAGAACCCAGGATTTCCGACCTCACTGCAAAGGCCTCTAGGCCTTTGTCCCCAATGTCCTTTAGCGTAGACCTTCGTAGTGCTGGCTTCAAAAAGGCATAGATAGACCTGGTTAGCCCAGAGTAGCTCCACCCAGCATGATTTGGGGCAGAAAACCTATACTTACTACCCCCACTAGATAACTGGGTCAGAGAGCTTGTCTTCCAACCAGGTCTGCCCCTCCACTTTATGCCTTTGAACCTGACTGTGGCCCAAAGTCCCCCTGGTGCTGTCTTCTCTTGATACCTTAATACATTCATGGAGTTGACAAGCGTAAAAGATGGAGCCCATGTCCTCCAGCTATCAGCGGATTGGACTGCTGGGAACCAGTGGGTCAGGCCACACTAGCGATCAGGAGACATGTTGTCTGGTGCTGGCATCACGGAGGGTCCCAGGAAAGGGGGACTGCATTACTTTATACCCCCACCTTGGGGCAGAGGGGCCCCCCTGCATGTACAGAAAAAGTGTTGTTGGCCTCCTACTCGGTCACAGTATCCAACATAGATTTCATCGTGTTGAAGAGAAGGTATATTCCTGTTCTACCACTGGTTAATGGTGTTGGCTTGAGCAAATGACATGCCTGCTTAGAGACGGAGTGGCCTTTTCCATAAACTAAATGGGAAAAACAAAAAAAAAACAAGTATCTTTAAAAGAGCTGATGAGATAATTGCACAATTTTGGAAACTAAGGTCTATATAATGGGAGAGATTATCTGCCTAAAACTAATTTCTGTAAGTTTTCAAGTTCGGGCTTCAAGTTCTTCTTCAAATTTAACCTGGCTGCAACTTCTAGGCACCCCTTCTGTGTTTTAGCAGCAGAACCACAGTGACTCAGTGGAGGTAAGGTCACGAGAGGGTGACTTGTCCTGCAAGCTGGCTATCAGTAGGGCCTGCGGCCACCCTGACTTTTATTGCCCCTTGGACACTGTGAAAGGCAAGGACAGTCAAACATCTGACCCAGTGACACAGAGTCTGCTCAGAATCCAGAATAATCCAACCATCATCTTGCTTCTCAACACCAACTCACTTAAAACACATGTTCTCCCAAAGCCCTTGCCTTTACAAACATTGAACTTTGAGATCTCAACAACCTCAGGCTTGTGCATAGAGACAATGTGACATCTGCACTTACATCATGATAACATGGAATCTCAGAATTAAGGAAACTTGTTATCATTCTAACTTAACCATCATCCAATTGTTGAATTTGGTCATCCTTCTCTCCATAACACAAATGTAATTATAACTTTTCCAGTGGTGGGAAATAGTTCATGTTATCTCCTGTAATGTGACTTTGTGTCTCTCATCACAATGACTTGAACATACTCGATGCTACATAGTTGCTTTTTGAATGAATGAATAAGTAAACAAATGGAGAATAAATGAAAAAGGAATGAACGTTCCTTGCATAGCAAATAATGATTTCAGTCAACTAGTATAGAAGCAGCTTTACTTGTTAATGGTGACTTGAAATCAATTTTCTCAGTCAACAAATCTATCCCTTCAATCATTTTCCGAATAAATATTGATCACGTGCCTTTATATGCCAAACACTGCTCTAGGCACTGGGAATACATCAGTGGATAAAATAGACAAGATCTACTTTCATGGAGCTAACTTTCTTAAGAGGGAAAACAAATAGCCAATCTGACAGATTGCTGTTTAACAGAATAAGATGACTGAATATTTCACCACTGATGTAGCTATCTTAGCAACATTTAGGTACAATTTTTAAGTGAACTCACTTTACATATATATATATTTTTTGAGACAGAGCCTCAAGCTGTCACCCTGGATAGAGTGCAGTGGCATCACAGCTCACAGCAACTTCCAATTCCTGGGCTCAAGCGAGTCTCCTGCCTCTGCCTCCCAAGTAACTGGGACTACAGGCACCCGCCACAACGCCCGGCCATTTTTTGGTTGTAGCCGTCATTGTTGTTTGGTGGGCCCAGGCTGGATTTGAACCCGCCAGCTCAGGTGTACGTGGCTGGCGCCTTAGCCCATTGAGCCACAGGCACTGAGCCTATATATATATTTTTTTCTGTAGAGTCTTGCTCTATTTTTTTTTTCTGAGGTCTTGCTATGTTGTCTAGGTTGGTCTCAAATTTCTGGCTTCAAGTTATGCTCCTGCCTCAGCCTTCCAAAGTATTGGGATAAAAAGTATAAACCACCATACCTGGCCTAGATCTAATTTTTAAAAATTAATTTGTTAGCCAGGGATGGTGGCTCATGTCTATAATCCTAGTACTCTGGGAGGCCAAGGCAGTGGGTATTGCTTGAGCTCAGGAGACCAGCCTAAGCAAAAGTGAGGCCTCATCTCTACTAAAAATAGAAAAATAACTAGCTGGGCATTATGGCAGGCACCTGTTGTTCCAGCTACTCTGGAGGCTGAGACAAGAGGATCTCCTGAGCCCAAGAGTTTGAGGTTGCTGTGAGCTGTGATGATACCATGGCACTCTACCCAGGGCCACATAGTGAGACTCTGTCTCAAAAACAAAATTAATTTGTTGACAACTACTATCTTCAGACACTCTTTTAGGCATTTTAGGGAGAGCAAGTTGTTTATACACAAAAAGAAATCAAAATTTATGCAATGTGAATAAATAGTACTTTTGCTACAAACTTTACTACATTTGTTTTAAAGCACTACTGACAGATTTTTTCAACCATACCTATGACCTGGGTTATTAAATTTTTACACTCCATAAAGACTTTATGAAGATAGTGTATCAATGTGTGAGCTACTTAGGTTTGTATTTATCTGTCATTTATTTTAGGGAACGGTAATACTGACAATAACTGTTACCCGTGTGTGTGGCTATAGCTGAAAAGATCATCCTGGGACCAACTGGCCTTTCCACACTGTGCACATAAGACAATTACTCTTTGGTTTAGGAAAGAACACACTGTTTGCAAAGTCTATGATTATTTACTGCTTAACTTGTACTCTCAGCTTAGAAAACACTTTGCTCCAAAAGAGCCCCAGTGGTCCTTCCCAGGCCACATGGTCCTTCCTTAGCACTGAGCCTTCCCTGGCCATGTGTCTGGCTGTTGCACATACTTCTCAGTCCTCAGTACTTTTGTTTCAGGGTTGGTGTTGGGTCTGAGGGTGTCACTTGAGCTGTCCGCTGTCCTGTGCATTTAACTATACCGCTTCTAAAATCACTCTTTCCCCATGTATCTACTCACTTGGGAGATGGAGACAATATTTCTGTTGCTTTCCCAAACAACTGCTTATTTTTATACAGGAAAACCAGCTGCAAATCAAGTGGGTTTGTGCTTTATAAAATAAAGAAATGGAACTTTGTGCTTTGACAGTTTTGGAATCATATAGCTACTTGTTTGCAGAATTTATACAACTTGAATATGACGGATATAACACAAATATAACACAACAGTCTATGATAATCATCTCTTACATAAGGAAATACTTATTTCATTTATTAGTTGTCTGCCAACCTATCTTTCTCCCTGAAGTATAAGATTGTAGGACAGGGACCATGGCATTCATTCCAGGGTAGTACAATACTCTGTGCAAGGTGGGCACTCAAGGCATATTTATAGAACTATGAATACATTTTTTTTAAGAGACAGGGTCTCACTGTGTTGCCCAGGCGGGAGTGCAGTCACTATTCACAGATGCGATCCCACTACTGATCAGCACGGCAGCTTTGACCTGTTCCATTTCCAACCTGGGCTGGTTCACCCCTCCTTAGGCAACCTGGTGGCCCCCCGTCCCAGGAGGTCACCATATTGATGATGAACGTAGCACAGACAACCAATTGGCATAGCACCCTACAGCCCAGAACTCCTGGTCTCAAGCTATCCTCCTGTCTCAGCCTCCTGAGGAGCTAGGACTACAGGCACACCTATGAACACATTTCAAAAACATAAATTATTAGAAATATTATTTTTAAGACTGAGACCTGGAGTGGTGTCTAAAAGTCTAACCTAAATCCTGTATGCATACAAAGACAAATCATAATTTTGCCTAACAACCAAAGATGCTAACTTAATCCTTTAACATTTACAACTATGCTTTACACTAGGCACATCTGATTTTTCTAACCCTCATAATGGATGAAAAAAGTAGCGAGAATACAAAGGTTGAGTTCATTTGTCCAAAGTTGCACAGCCAGCAGGGGGCGGGGGAGGCAGGACTGTGGCCCAAGGGACTCCTACTTAATATCTTACAAAAAGCTTTTGTGCACTAAATACGTGACTAATGAACAAAGTACTTAATGAACACCTAGTATTTACTCAATAGCCTACAAAGAGCTTTGGGAGCAGTAAAAGTATAAGACGTGGCTCTTGTTTCATGGACTTATTACATGGCTAGAAAGTTCTGGACACTGCAAGCCAACATTGACCTTGAACATAAGGCGGAGAGTAAGAAGAGCCAAAATAAGTGTGAGAGCCCCTATGCAGTGTCGAGTTTGGGAACAGGTAGACGGTATGAGTGGCAGTTAGGGACGATGCTGTGTGTCTCAAAGATGTCAGGAGCACTAATTCCCACCCTGGCAGTGGCTTAGTCTGCCACTGAGAACTTAACTACTGCCTGGGGAAGGAGGGACCTTTGACACTTCAACTCTTCTCTTCCCTCTCATTCCTGTTTGGTAGAAAGGCAGGTAGAACAGCCACCTGGGTGCAGAGGGAAGCTGTTCTCTCCTGAGTGACCCCTCTGTAGGTACAAATGCTGCTTCCTGGGGCTACAGGTGGGGCCCCTCTATTAGCAGGGCCCTGCTCGCTCAAACACCACTCCCTGGAGGAGCCCAGGGAGGGAAGGTTTAAGGGGCAAACTCCTTCATCCCTAGAAAGTTGCCTGGACCCTTTAATTAGTGGCCCAGCTTGTTACATCTGCCACTGTTTTCCCCCAAGGGATGCAGCTGGGCCTCCCCTGTGCTGACTGTTATCTTTCAAGAGCTCAGAGCAGAGTGCTTTTCAGTAACCTCATCAAAGGATAAGCTAGGATTCAGATAAGCTTTTCAAGGAGGAAGTCGGGGTTATAATTTTCAGAGACTTCTGAATGTCACCTCCAATTTTCAACTCTTCAGTTCAAATGCCAGTTTGGGGGAGCTGGGCAGCCTCAGATATTGAAATGGCAACCTCTGACCCTGGTCCTTCTATATTCCTGGTCATCTTAGAGCCCGGCAGATCCAAGAGTTGAAAGTGCTAGAGATGTCTGACTTATAATAATTCTGCTTCTCAGAAGTGCAAATTACACAGGAATTGGTGCTAAACTCTCCATTAACTACAGAGTCCAAGGAACCTTTAGTTTCCCAAATTACCTGTCAGTTTCTCCATGACGCCATATAATTCTGTCGTTTAAGGGGAAAAATGGTTGTAATTTGAAATTTCAGCGAAATTTCTAATTGAATCTGCATTTAACTTTGAAGACTTAATGTTCCTCCATTTCAGCAATGGATTGAGTCACATTTGAAATTTCAGTTTCATCTTCTTCTAAAATCCACAGCTCCTTTCTCCTTCCTCAGCCAGGAATACCCATTACGGCCTCACAGTGGCTCATATATCATCATAGGATCTTCATTCCGAAACGAGACCTTCAGACCCCATCTAATCCCACTACCTCAACGTGAGGAGGGAGGAAGTGAGAATCAAGTTCAAATAAGGTTTAAAAGAAAATTGCTTCCACTTAAAAAAAATCTCACAAATGATAATATACTACAGTGATTCTTAATAATAAATTCTGGCAATTCATAGTTATCATAGTGATCAAGTTATAGAACATTTTGGTTTTGTAGTTTTCATGGTGCAGACACCATGATTGAGAGGTCTTTGATTTATTTGCTGCCTTCATGTTAACCAGAAAAAAAAAAAAAGCTCATTTTAATGTAATCAATTAATATAATTAAAAGTTCATTGAGGCCAGGCATGGGTCATTCACAACTGTAATCTGAGTACTCTGGAAGATTGGGGTGGATGGATTGCTTCAGCTCAGGAGTTTGAGGCCAGACTGAGCAAGAGTGAGATCCCGTCGCTACTGAAAATGGAAAACTAGCTGGGCATCATGGCAGGCACCTGTAGTCCCAGCTACTTAGGAGGTTGAGGTAAGAGGATGTTTAAGCCCAAGAGTTTGAGGTTCCTGTGAGCTATGATGATGCCATGGCACTCTATCCAGGGCAACAGAGGGAGATCCTGTCACAGAAAAAAAAAAAAAGCTGGTTGAAATTATCTATTTTATTTCTGCATTAGTATTTATTTTAAAAAGAAGAGTTTCCTAGTATGGGGGGAAATTTTGAAATGCACTGAATATGTTCTAGCTAGGGAAACTGACAGATAACCTGAAGTCTAACCCAATGCCATCTCCTCATCCATTCCACACAAACTTATTGGGAGCTTTCTATGTGTTAGGCATGTTCTAGGCATTGGAGTACAGTTGTGACAAAGCAAAGCTCTTATCCTCGTGGAGTTTAGACTCCAATGGGAGGAGGCAGACAATAAACAAGAAATCGGTGTATATTATGTCACGTAGGGCTTAATACTATGGAGGAAAACAAAATAGAAGAAGAAAGTGGAAAAAAACATTGGAAAGTGGAAAGGGATGTGCTGCTTTATATAGGATAGTCAAGGAAGGCCAAGGTCAAGGAAGTGTGATAAGATAGTATAACCTTGTTATGCAGATAACCAGAAAGCAAGCATGGAGAAGATGAAACAGAGAAGGCACAACCCAAGTGACCAAAGCTGTGACTGAAGGGCAGTGAGTGAGGAGAGCATGGGGAGAGGAGAACGGAGGGGTCAGGGTCCTGGTGGGGTAGGATGCTGGGGAATGGTGCCGGTCATTTGGACTGCATTCTGAATGAGCTGGGAGCCACTAGAGGCTTTGGAGCAGAGGACTGCAGTGGCTGCCGAGTGGAGAATAGGCTACAATTGGGCAGTGACAGAAATCAGGACACAGGTGAAGAGGCTATGGCAATAATCCAGCCAAGAGATGATGGCAGCTTGGACAAGGTGGCAACAGTTGGGGTGATGAAAACATGACCTTGTCCTGAATAGTGTCTGAAGGTCAAGCCAGAATAATTTGCTGATAATTGGAATTTGGGGTGGGAGAGAAAAAGAATAGCAAAGATGACACCAGCATTTTGTGGATTGAGCAACTGAAAGAATGGGACTGTCATTTTCTGAGACGAGGCAGGCTAGGGGAAGAGCTGATTTGGAAGGGAAATAAAGGTTTTGCTTTTGGATAACTAGAGGTTAAGATACCTGTTAGATGCCTCTTACTCTGGAAACAAGAACAAAAAATTTAACCAGCACCAAAAAGCTTCACCTTTCAGGAGAAATACAAAAATAACAGAATCAATTTAAATTTTTTACATGTCACCTTCTCTGCAGGTGGTAGCTCATCCATAAGTTGACTTGCCTCGTCATTTCCTTTCATTGAATAATATATGCAAGGGGATACAGGCTCATTTTAACAATAGTCTATGCAAAACTGTAGTCTGCTGAAACTTGACCATCACAAATGTCTGCTTAAATCACGGAGAAAGCTTGCTTATCAAAGTTGCAGATGGCACCCAGCTGGGAGGGATAGCTAATAACTCTGGATAATAAAATCTAGATTCAAAAGACAGGCTAGGAGGATGGGATAGAATGCACAAGATGAAATTTATCAGAGACACATGAAAGGTCCCACCCCTCGGTCCAAAATGAATTGTGCAAATATAGAATGGGAGAAGTCTTAGTTTTCCAGAAATTCATGTAAAACAAAGCCATGGAGGATTAGTTGACTGTAAGCTCATTATGTAATAGCATGGTACATGACTTTCAACAAAACTAATGTAACATTAATGGAAATGTAGTGTCCTGAATAAGAGAGTTAATAAGCCCAACCTATTGTGCACTGAACTGTCCATACACATGAGGATAATTGTGCTCATGCCCAGTACCATATTCGAAATAGTGAGCGCCAACAGGGAGGTACTCAGAGTCTGTACGTATGCATAATGGCCTTGGAATTTCCATGGCTTTCAGTGTATCTAGCTATTACTTTGGGGATATAAGTATGGAGAGAACTGCCTTTACATCTTTCTAACTGGGAAATTATCTGCTGGTGGTTATTCCTCATTTTTGATTATTTTAAGTAGAGGGTTTGGGCCTATCAAAGAATATTCCATTTTTAATCCATTCTGAATACCATTTAGTCCACTTTCTTACTCAAAAGACACTGGATCCCATTGACATTTAAGTGGTTCCTTTGTTCCCCTTTTTTTGCAGTTTTTGGCCAGGACTGGGTTTGAACCCGCCACCTCCAACATATAGGGCCGGGGCCCTACTCCTTTGAGCCACAGGCACTGCCCTTTAAGTGGTTCCTTTGTAAAGAGTTTGCGTGATCTGCCCCAAAGCCTTGAAAAGAACAGGGAAGGAGTAGAGGGGAAAAAGGAAATAGGGTGTAGGTTCATCTAAGATTGTTGAGTTCCTAGTACCACGCAGAAGGGTGGAGCCCTGAGCATCCCACGTGGTGCTCTAGTTTTCCTGCTTTCACCTCTTCATTCATCTTCTTTCTCACAGTCCTTAACCTTTAACTACTCCTTGACCTGGCATTTCTGTCCTATGTACCTATCCTAGAAATTAGAATAATTTAAGGGTCAGTCCTCACTTCTTTCTTTGCCCTCCAATTCTTCTGCCTCGTCATTCTCTACTCTGTTTCTGCTATCTTCCCAATGTAGGGAGAAAGAAACTTTATACTGAAAATTTGGTAGAAAGTTAGGAAGAAGTCCCTATAATAAAATAGAAGGCATCACAGTGACAATTTCCATCCAATGACCATCCATGTAACCCTTGAAAGCATATTATTCTTACTACCGTGAATTTGGCCCTTTTATGGCTGAAACAGCTAGCTTCTATACTAGAGATTTGACTATGGCAAATAACTGCCCGATTAGTGACAACAATTTCTTATCTGTGTTAAAGCTTGAAAAGATCATGTGACTAGAATTCTTGTCAGTGGAATGTGATCAGGAGTAGTGTGCATCACTTTCAAGTCATGGCACTTAAAAACTAGGTGTACCCTGCAGCTGCTGGCACTTATGTGGAGAGAAGGGAAGACTTCGCGTCTGGTGAGATTGTAAACTAATACAGCCTCTTTGGAAAAAAGTATGGAGAATTGTTAAAGAACTCAAAATAGAACTTCCATTGGATCCTGCAATCCCATTACTAGGTATCTACCCAGAAGAAAAAAAAATCATTTTATCATAAGGACATTTGCACTAGAGTGTTTACAGCAGCTCAATTTATAATTGCCAAGATGTGGAAACAACCCAAGTGCCCATCAACCCATGAATGAATTAATAAACCGTGGTATATGGATATCATGGAATACTATTCAGCGATAAAAAGATGGGGACTTTATATCTTTTCTATTCACCTGGATAGAGTTGGAGAACATTCTCTTTAGTAATGTATCACAAGAATGGAAAATCAAGTATCCAATGTACTCAATACTAATATGAAGTCAATTGATCAACTAATACATGCATTAGATCTTGGGCCGGGACCCATTTGTCTCACCCAAGCCTATCACTTCAATTCAATTCTGTAACTATAAGCTCCCTGCCAGGTACAGAGGAAAGCAATATGGCCAGGGCAGTTCATGAAAGACTTCACTGGAGATGGGACTCAAGCTAGGCTTTGGGGTCTAGGGTCCACTGGGTTCAAGGGACTGGCCACAAAATGTTTCCAAGGAGCCAGGGTTCACGTACAATTTCTTGTGCCTTTGACATAACTGATAATCTCCAAGGAACCTTGAAAGGGAACAAGGTTGGCAGAGAATGAAAAATTTATCTACCCATATCTTTCTGGGATTCATAGGTCATCCTCATGGGTAAAAGAACTACATAAGGGAAAAGAAATCACGGTTGGGCTTAGACATTGACAGTTTAAAAAAGTCTCAGCAGACAATCAGGGCTGCCACTGATGGATTTTAGGGAAGGATTATCTGAACTTTGAAGACTGCAGAGTAGACCCTTAAGGTGGTAGAACTAGACCGATTCTGTGGACATCAGGCCTAAGAAAAATTTCCACCTAGTTGGAGTATCCACCACCCACTCCTACAGTCATGGTTTCCACCATTCCCGTATAGAATTTGTATTTTCCAGCAGACTTGTTCCCTTGTCCCTGAGCAATGATTTAATCTCACATCAGATCCTTTCCTGGGAGTTTTGATCTTGAATAGTTTACAAAAAAAGAAAAACAATTGAATGGAATAGGAAGGACCTGTCTTTGGTGGCACCCCTGCTTCCCCAGACTAGCCGACTACTCTTGTAACTTATTTTCCTCTAGGTCAGATGCAGGGCTCTTCTCTCAAACATTGCATCCCATCCATTCTGGTTAAGCGACATTAACTACATTGTAAGTAATAGCCCGCCCACAGCAATGTCGCTAACGGGTCTGTCTGTGGTTATGGATGAGCCAGTCCTCAGCTGCAGTCACATTGCTTTGGGCTGGGAGCTCATCCCATCTTGCAAGGTCAGAGCTCATCGGTTTATGGACAGTGGGCAAATCTCCTAGGAAAACCTGGGATACAGTCAGATGGGCTGCTCCGTAGACAATTCTCTCTCCTGGAACATGGAGCTGCTTCATTCTCCCAGCCCAGGGTCATCAGTGCATTCCTAAGACCAAGATTTTAGATACCTGGATGGAACTTTCAGGATAAATCCAATTGCTATCTCCTGGCCTTAGACAATATAGACAACGTAAATATTAAAAAGGTGTCTTTAAACATTTGTGAAGACAGCCCTATTCTTCATATCCATCTAGCCTAGCAAACAGTGGACATGTAGTCAGCAATCAGGAAGTTTTTGTTACCACTTACAATAGCTTTATTTTATTGCATGCCACAGACTATGCTAATTAATTTGCACATAATAGAGCACTTTATTTAATGCTCCCACTAAGACTATACTACTGTTATTCTACTGCATAAGTTAAGGAAACTAAGGCTCCTACAGTTTCTTCATCCTAAGGTTGCCCCACCACTGAGATGTGGGAGAGGTATTATAGACCGACTCCAAAACTGAGTGCTCTTAAGCACCTTAACAGAAAAAAAAAATGTTCTTACCATCATTCATATGTTTTAAAGTCACTGGTATTTTCACACCTAATCTTAAAAGTTTGATCCAAGCTCACCATATGTAAATATGCACGATTGTATATACGTGTATGTGTGTGCAGCCCCCTGTGTGCAAATAAATACACATTCAGAGCTCATACGAAGGGAGAAGGAAGTGATTCTGAAATGGCTGAAATGGTTTTGGGGACTAAACAACCATTTTCCCTCCTCAGCTTTGCTTTATGTACCCCCTGACACAGCCACATGCCATATGGCCAATGGCCCCTGTGACTTATGACCCAGACTCCCAGTCCCTCGGCCTGTCTAGTACTCTACCCATGCTCACCCTACGCCCACTCCCCACTCTACTCTCGGCCATTCAGCAAAAGATCCTTTACCCTGCCTTTGTTGCAAAATGAACTTCCTTCTTGTAGATTTGACAACAGACCTGGACGTCCCCATTTTTTTCACCCTTGGCATTCTGGAAGGACTCCTTCACTAAGGCTTTCCCTCCTGATGGGGTCACGTGCAGTCCTCATCCAGCTTCCTACTGACCCCTAGGATCCCTGCCTTCTTTCATTCATGTATTATTTGGCAATAGGTACATATTAGACACCAACTGTGTGCCTCTGCTCTGCCCTGAGAACACATTGGTGAACACGACCATGATGAAACCAGCCCTCAAGCTGCTCACTATCATCTGCAGGGGGCTGAGTGGGGGAGGGTAGTTAACAGGCAAAGATTATAGGTAGTGGGCAAAAAACATATTAAAACTTGAGGCAGAACTTCTAGAATGAGAGCTGTCTACTCTTTATCAATACACTTTAATGGGTATCTGATGACAAGACAGGACCCAGGACTTGGCCTTACAGGAGTGGGGTGAGTCAAGGAATCCCTCTGCAGTATAAAGAGGGTGTTTTAGTCCACTTAGGTAGCCCTAAGGGAGAATCAAGAGGCAAGATTGGATATAAACTGAGAATTTCAAGTGTATTTGGGAAAACAGGAGAACTCATTACCAGGAACAGGCAAAAGCCAGATAAGTTGGTGGCATTGAGAACAAACAAAGGACTGTCAAGAACAAGCTAGTATTTAAGTTCCTGGCTGTGTGCTACCACTCTGCCTTGCCTAATATCCCTAGAGTAAAATGCAGTATACAAAATAGGCACATGGTTAGTGGTTTGGGGATAATTGTTTAATAGGGCAACAAAGAAAAATCTCATTTTCTTCATAACTCTTCTTGGTGAAAACCAGGTGACAGGAGATTGGGAAGAAAGGGAGACGGTGACCTGGAGTATGGGTCAGTGGTCAGTAGCAAAGGAGGCAGAGGCTTGGAGCAGAGCTGAGGGGAATAGACAAGTAGCCACAGATGTATGTGTCAGGGACCAGATGACGGCCAAACACGCAAAGAGACAACCTGTCTCTACCTTTGCCCAAAGAGACTAATCTATGGTGGTACAGTCCTGACTGCACATTAGACTCACCAGTGTGCTTTAAAAATCTCTGGATGCAGGCTGGGTGCCTGTACTCAGTGGTTAGGGTACTGGCCTCAGGTACTTAGGCTGGTGGATTCAAACCAGGCCCAGGCATGCTAAAACAACAACAACAACAACAAAATCTCCAAATGCTCAACCCCAGGATTTCATTTATCTGAGTTGAGACCCAGGCATCAGTATCTTTGTGAACCAGAGGACCTGATCTTTGGAGGGACATTCCTCCGAAGAATGTCCAGATCTCAACATAAAGTAGTAAGTGTCAGAAAGACATAAATAAAAAAAAAAAAGAACTAAAGAACATAGATGAGCTAATGGTAGATGAAAGTGACAGCTAAGCTGAAAGCCTGAGGACTGAACATGAATTATCCAGGCAAAGGGAAAGGAGAAGTGAGACAACGTCTCAGGATGGGGAAAAAGCAGAAGTCAAAGCAAGAGTTCAAACTTCATAAGCAGCTCAGTAAGGCTAAAAGTTGAGGGGGGCAGGGGGGACATATGTATTGGTGGCAAGAAGTACAGCCAAAGACATAAAAATAATTCTGATTACAGAAATTCTTATACATGATACATAAAGAACCAGGTTCATCCTAATGCCCTTGAGCTCTAACAGATAATACCTCTTCCCTCTGCCCTTTCAATCCTATATCAGTTAACTATTGCTTTCTAACAAGCTACCCCAAAACTCAATGGTCTAAAACAATAAACACATATTCTTGCTCACAAGATTTGGTCCAGGTTTGGCTGATCATGGCAGGGCTCTCTAATGGGACTGTGGTCAGTGGTGGGAGGATGCTTCACGCCTGGGCTTGGTCATCACTATGGCAACAGAGTGCTGAGTCATATATCTCTCATCACCCAGCAGGCTAGCTTGGGCTTTTCACATGGCAATGCCTTCTCCAAGATAAAGAACAGAAGAACATAAAAGTGCTCGGGTTCTAAGATTGGAAGCGACATACTATCACTTCTGCTATATCTTACTGGCTCAAACCAGTTTTTTTTAAAGTAAGGCCAGATTTAAGGAATAGGAAAGCAGACTCTTCCTCATAGTGGGAAAAGCAGAAAATTCACAGTGCAAGAGACAAAGATACAGGGAGGCTGAAAAAAAGAATTGCAGCCATTTTTGTAGCTATTATAGCGCACTCCCATGACCCCAGCTGCCTCCATAGTTCCCCTTGACTGGGATGTGGAGGGGGGCTCAGAAACATGAATCCAGACCACAACTCATACTAACCAAGCAGCCATAGGCAAGAGCCAGACTGCCATCCTAATTGCTCTGTCCAATCTTCACACGCCATCGATTTCCTATTTTCCATCCTGACTCTCCAGTGTTGTTTCCCTAAACACCACAAACTGTTGGTCACTCTGTGCACCCCCCAGGCAGACAAAGTGAGTGTCAGGGCAAGGCCACTGATCACAGCCCTGCCAGTGACAGGAGGAGGGGACTTCTGAAGAGAAGCTGGGCCCTTGCTCACCAGACAGAACTCTGCTCTCCCAAGCCTCTTCCCTCCTCCACAGGACTGTGTGATTCAGCTTGTCAGCACCTGCCCAGTGGGCCTCCCAGGCTTTCTGCAGCCACGGTTCTCTCAAAGCAGACATGGATAGCATGCAAGGACAAGTTCCCTTTAGACGCCATGTCCATCTATAGTCTGTATTAGAATGATGGGAAGGAAAGCAATAGATGATAGGAAAGAGAAATGCTGCCTTGGAGGACAGACCCAAGGGAAGATGCTCATTTAGAAGGAAGAGAGAAAGGCTGGGCAGGGTTTTATTCGCTGGCTTCAAGTTTTATAGTACAACCAGTACTGGTGGGAATGGGCTTCCTGACCATCTTTTCTGAGGAAAGACTAAGAAATACAAGGCTTAAAATTCAGCAGAAGAGGATCGGGTATGTTCACGTGGAGAACTTTCTGTCCACAAGAGCTGTAGTGAACAGAGTATAAGACAGGAGTTAAGCATGGTTTCTGCCTTCCAGAAGTCTCCAGTGCTATTAAAGAGTCCAAAGTGATGCATACGAGCTGATGAAGGAGACTGACTGACTAATGTCACTTTGCTGGACACGACAGGTGATTTGGCCGCAACTCTATTTGCAATGGAATTTTAAAGAAGGAAAAACAGCTAGGTAAATTTCTGTAGAAGTAGTGGGACGTGTGCTAAGAAGAATTGATATAGACAAAAATATATCAATCACAGAAAATCACAATCCAGATAGAAAGAGCTCTGTACACAAAAAGGAAGTAGAGTGAGCAACTCATCCCAACCTGCTGGGGTCTCTCCTCAGTCCTTGGCAGACTGGCATGGTTGGTCACCCCAAAAGGAAGAGAGCCCAAACCAGTATCATTTGGAGGGATACTGAAGAGATTGTTGTAACGAGATCTCAGGACTTAGTGAAGTACTACCTTGAGAGTGGAAGCAGGGACAGAATGACCTCTAAAGGATCCTTCCAACTTGCTCATTCTACCATCTCTGTCTGCAAAAGACTTTTTCTTATTTCAGATTAATATGAAGGTACAAATGTTCAGGTTACATGGTTTTCATTAGTAAGGTAAAGTGCAAGTTGTAGTTGCGCCCTTCACCCAGAGAGTATGCTGAACACCCTCATGTTGTATACAGTAGGTGAGATTCCAGCAATTGCCCTCCATCCTCTCCTCCCCCTCTTCCACCTCTCCCCTCCCCCTTGTTAGATTATACTTGTGTTTTTTCTTATGCGTAGGCATGTAGTTGTTTATATATTGGCTTCCTGTTAGTATTGAATACATTGGATATATTTTTATCCCATTCTTGAGATACTCTATTAAGAAGAATGTGTTTCAACTCCATCCAGGTAAACACAAAAGATGTAAAGTCTCCATCTTTTTATGGCTGAATAGTATTCCATGGTATACATATGTCACAGTTTGTTAACCCATTCATGGGTTGATGGACACTTGGGTTGCCTCCACATCTTGGCAAATGTGAATTGACCTACACTAAACATACTAGTGTAAATATCCTTGTTGTAAAATGATTTTTTTTTCTTCTGGGTAGATACCTATTAGTGGGATTGTGGGATCAAGTAGAAGGTCAACCTTTAGTTTTTCTCCATACTTATTTCCACAGAGGTTGTATTAGTTTGCAATCCCACCTGAAGTTCAAAACTGAACTTCTCATCTATGCCAGCATCTGCAGATTCAGGATTTTGTGATATGGGCTAATCTTACTGCGGTTAGGTGATACCTCAAAATGGTAAGGGTACCACAACTAAAGCAAACAGTCAGCCTTCAGAATGGGAGAAGATATTTACATACTATGAATCTAACAGAGGGCTGATAACTAGAATCTACAGAGAACTCAAATTAATCAACAAGAAAAGAGCAAAAAATTCCATTTCTAATTGTGCACGAGACTTGGACAGAAACTTCTCTGAAGATGACACACGAATGGCCAACAAAGACATAAACAAATGCTCATTGTCCTTAATCATGAGAGAAATGCAAAAGACTTGTAAACTTTGGTTATAAATATCTCACTGAGCACACATCAGTCAGAAAAATTTATATTGTGGTCCTTTCAGATGATTCAGAAGACATTGCCTTTTGTTGGGAGCTCTTGGGAAGAAACACACTGTTCTTAACACAGTAATGTTGCTTGAGAACGTAACTTCGAGTATCTTGCACATGATAGGATCTTTGTGAGAGCTTATTTATTTATTTATTTATTTATTTATTTTTGAAGCAGAGTTTCACTATATCACCCTTGGTAGAGTGCTGTAGTGTCACAGCTCATAGCAACTTCCAACTCTTGGGCTTAAGCAATTTTCTTGCCTCAGTCTCCCAAGTAGCTGGTATTACAGGCACCCACCACAAAACCCAGCTATTTTTTTGTTATTGCAGTTATTATTGTTGTTTAGCTGGCCTGGGCCAGGTTCGAACCCACCAGCCTTGGTATCTGTGGCCAGCACAATAACCACTATAATATAGTCATCGAGGCTGTGAGAGCTTCTTTAGTGGATTGACGGATGGATGGATGGATGGATGGATGGATGGATGGATGGATGGATGGATAGATGGATAGATGGATGGATGGATGGATGCAAGGATGGATGGATATATGGAAGCAAAAACAGATGGAATGAGAAATAGGCAAATGGAATAGTGATTCAGTGAGTAAATGGAATGATGGATAAGTGAATAGATAGAGGAATTACAGGTGAATTGCAAGGGTTAAAATAGTAAATATATAAGAGAAAATAATATAGTGTAGAAAAGTTACATATATAAAGTTGCATTATCAATACAATTTTGAGTCTATACCATTATTTTCCTATAGACAACTTATATAACCAGACTACAACCTCCTAACACACATTCCACAGTTACCTACACTTCCTTACCTCCAAAATCCTTTTCTCTCTCTTCCTCCCCTACCAAAAAAAAAAAAGTTTTTTAAGTGAAACTCGAATTTTCAATTCACCAGTCCTACCTATGCTATGTGACTGTAGGCATGTCCCTTTAGCCTTAGAAACTGCATAAATGAGAGGATTGATTCAGGCAATGCCTAGGGTTCCTTTTCGTGCTAGGATCACTCTCTTCATTATTTGTAAAAAGCGAAGTAGTACAAGACAGTTAAACAGCACAAGAATGACACTTCGGGAATATCCAAAATTTCAGGTTGGGAACAATGATGCTTATCTGGTATCTTCTCTGCATCTGATGACGTAGGTCTTTCTCTTCTTGTATGAGAGAGAGATGGAAATTCAGAAAGAAGCATGGAAGGTGGCTCCCCTCTGATGCTGACCGCAGGACTTCTGTCCCCAGCTCTCCCTGAGCTGGAAAGAGGCTGTGTTTCAGTTGTTGCCTCCAATCTGGCTCCATGTGGCTGATGTGAAGCTGTACATTTTGCAGCTGAAGGCAGTGGACTCCCCGGGATAATAGCAGCTGTTCAAGTGCATATTAGCACTCGAGATGCTTGATAAGAGGAATTAGAGTACCGCCCGGTTTCTTTATTTTTTATTTTTTGCCTGGCTGAATCAATAATTAAGTGTATTCTAATAGTGCAGTTTTGCTCGAGATTCTCATTTGGCTCAGGCATTAGGTCTAAATGAAATATTTAGTTGACAGGATACAGTTATGAAGCAAAACCACATTTCTGTCTGTATACTTTAATTTTTCTAATGATGAGAAACCACAGTCTGTCTTCCAACCCTGGCTGCTGCCGCTTTCCTGTCATTCCCTCTTCCAGAAAGAAGATAACAATCCCTTTTCCTCCTGCAAGAAAAATGAGAATGTCAGATCCTGGTGACCACCGTCAGATGGGGCCTGGAGCAATAAGAAAAATCCAGCTTCCACCTAGTTTGCCCTAATGCAGACGGACTCAGCAGAAAGGCATGCCGGGATGTTTACCTGAGGCAGTGGGAAAATGAAAGAAGCTGGGACTGTGTAAGACAAGGATTGGGGACACCCAGGGATGACATGGAACAAGCTAGCATCTCAGCCCATGAGGAGGTGTACGGCGCTTAGGGTGACATCAGGCCGGCAGGTAGAACGTAAGTCAGGGGTCCAGGCCACAGTGACATTACAAGTCAGAGAAGGAGGAAGCAGCTCCTGACCCAGAGCCCAGTCTGTTTAGGGCATGGCCAGCCTGTGCTGGGAGAACAGACGGTGGGGAGAGTGATGACATCTTCGCTGAGCAGGCTGTGGCTCGGGGCAAGCCTCCCGTCTCAGCCTTGCTGCTGCTTTATGGAGAGACACCAGGAAAGCACCGTCACCTCTTTGGGCCTTGTTTGCTCAACTGCTGATAAAGAAGCACCATGACCTCAGAGGTACCATCCAGCACCAGCTTCTGAGGATTCTGGTCCCAGCAGACAGGGACATTGAAAGGTCACCTCCAGCACATCCCTCCCTGAAGACAGTCTTCAGTTCATCCACAGGCCCTGCCTGGGACCCACCACCCTTCCACTCCACACGCTCCTATCCCACCTCAGGAAGAAAGTCTCCAGCCTTCTCCCTTTCTTTTATTTCAAGTTCAAATAGGAAGGATGCTTTTTCACATCTAATGTTTTCTTACATCTAACCTGAGTCCACTCACAGATACCTCACTCTCTTGGGAGTAGCCTCAGCCCTCACCATTTTTCCCACCCCCTCCCGGCTGAAGGAGTAACAGAGGTCCGGATGACACCACTTTGGAGCCAGGGCAGTTCCGTGCACCTTGCCCACGTGTCTCTGGGTAACAAGCCCAAGGTAGGGGTCAACATGGGTACCAGGCCTCAGAATAATAGAGCCCAGAGCCACCCATGTTAGGCCCATGTGGCTGCAGACCACTAATTATTTGCACAGCTTGCTTTCCTGAGTACCTCTATTTTAGATAAATATTTTGTATACATTTGCTCTAGAAATTAGAAAAGGAGGGAGGGGTTCGATAGGAAAGAAAGGCAAGTGGTGTTGATCTTGAATCCAGGCTGGCTGGTTCGCTCTTGTGGTGTTTGAAAAGTCAACCCATTCGTCTCCAGCAAAGTGGGCAATGCAGAAAAGTGATATTTGTCTAATATTTGCTCAGCTTACTGTGTCTCGCTGTGTATTCCCAGGTGCACTGGCTTTCGGAGGAAGTTAATCACCATGTCTTAAGACCTCCCTGGCTGTGCCATTTCAGAGCAAAAGGTGTAGAATTTTTTTTTTTAATCTATCTATTTTTTTCTTTCTTTTTGGGTGCAGCCAAACAGGTCGATGCTTTTTACCAAAGGGACAGGCAGAGGCAAGGACAAGAAGGGACAGAGGCACAGGAGGGCAGGATTCTGACCAGGAAGCGCTTTCTCCCAGGATCTCCCTGTGGGGAAAGGCCTGTGGAGGGAGGGGACGGTCTCTGGGGTTGAAGAGTGGCCATATTGGCACTACTGGACCGGTCCTCTGCAATATTTAGCGCTTGTGATTCTTTTTTCACAACACAACAGCACAGGTAGGTGTGCTTCCTTTGGATCCCAACAACCACCCTGGAAAGTGATTAAGGCAGTTGGTGTGATGACGCCGGGCTTACAAACCAGCTGGAAGCCAAGGAGATGAAGCACATTGCTGAGGGTGGCAGAAGGGGTCCTCAGACCGCGGGATTCCCAACTTCTAGTAGGAAAACCTAGCAGAGAGTCACTTTAGAGTTATCAAATGTTCATGTAAATATACTGTAGGAAGGGGGCAAAAAAGAAACTAACACACTCTTGCTCTTTCATACCCACTCTGCAAAGGGGATGTCTCCCTGGCGCTCCACAAGTGGGAAAACGGCTGTATGGCTGTGTTTGCTCCAGACCTACAGGGATTGGAGTCTGCAGCCCCGGTGCATCCTTCCCCAGGCATGGAGGTGTGCTTTGCTAGCAGAAGACACCTGCTCCCTCTCCGTTTTCACCATAAGAGCTTAGGGAGGAACTAGCTCTGTGACACCCAGCCCTTCCCTACCCACAGAGCCCCAGCACTCCGCTCTGCTTTCAGTCTTGGTGTGAGCTCAGCAGGAAAGGCTCTGGCCTGGGAGCTAACGCTCACCCAGCTCTGCCTCTCACCCATGACCAAGGATCTCTGGTTCCAGTGGCATCTGGAAGCCCACTACTGTCACATATTTAATTCATGTTCTCAAACCAGCCCTTATCAACAATCAAAGTAATAGTGTTGACCTCTGTCTTCTGTCTGGTGGGAGGACGGGAGGCAGTAAAGGAAGGAAAGAAGGGGGAGAGAGGGAAAACTGTGGGCTGTAGAACCTCATGTCTGTTCCAGCAGGCCTCGTTTGGTCAACAGGAGTCTGTCTCCTAACATTTCTCTTCTGCGCTCCTCCCTCCCCGGGGACATGAACAAGTCCACTGGGTTTCTGGTCCCCTCTAGAGCTCCATGCCCAGCAGCGGGGATGAGGCCCATTAATCAGCAGCTCTGCGGGTCCCAGTTGCTATTGGTTATGTTCCTCTGACCCTACCTTTTCCCCTGACTTGAGACACATGTCATGGCTTAATCCACCCGGATGAATGGTCTGATGTACAACCATCTCCTGGCTCACACAGCCGCTTTATAAACATGCCCCCACTAAGTCTGATAAAAGGACAACTTCATGTCTTGAATGCTTATTACTTTATCGGACAAAATCCCACTACAAAGAATTACTGGGATTGGGGGCTAGTTCCAGATTAGGAGGAAAGAGTCCTATACTGAAGCCTTGCACAGAACACAGGACTTCTCTCTTCTAGACGATCCCAAAGTGTAATTGAAGATGGAAAGTGTGCACCTCATAGCGCCCCCCATGCCGTTCTCAGGGCGCATCTGAGCAGAGACAATGTGGCTTTGGAGTCCCGCAGATGTCACTTCAACTTCTGCCTCTGCTGTCTCTCATGCACCATCCTGGGAAGATTTCCTAAGCATCCAGGAGCCTCAGTTTCTTCCTTAGTAAAACAGGAAAAAAAAAATCACAGCTATCTCATACTATTATTTTAATGATTCAGTTAAACAGTGAATATGTTTGTCCTTTCCATGTGATTTCCCGTCAGATAATTTTTTTCCCCTTTGCTTTCATTTTCTGAGAGGTTCACTTCTTCACAAATCTTCTTCTTTCACAAATCTATTGATTTCTTAAAAAATCACTCCAGCTTTAACTTTCACGAGCTCTTTTTTACTTTCTCATTCTCCTCAAAAAAACAACTCATAACGTCCTGGCTCTTCTTTCTCTTTGCAGGTTTTATAAGGATTTCTTTCCCTATGTTTTTCCTCTGCTTCCTTTGTTGCTTGCTTTTCCTCTGATTTGTTCCCCCCCCTCCCCATGATAGTTTGGGTGCAAGTTTAATGGTTTTCCTAAATGTCAGGTGATCCTGGTGGTCCTTCAGAATAAGACCTTCATGAAACCTTATCCACTGCTGGGCACCCCCAGCTTGTAGGGCAGGGTCCAGCCATGTCCCTGGGGCGTCGCCAATGGCCATGTCTGCAGCTCTTTTTGCTGTGATTGTCTCCGTAGAACAACCCAACGTCCTGCGTGGGGGACACAAGCTGGGCTGGCGGAGCTGAGGGAGAGGCAGAGCAGCAGGGTGTTCAAAATGCAGACAGTCCCCTAATTCTTCTTTCCTAGTGTCCCCCACTCTGTGAACCTGCCAACCTCCCTGACCCATGTCACTCTGCCCTCGTTCACATCCCCCCACCCTCCTTCTGTGCTTTGCAGATGTCAAGCCAGCCCCACTGGAGATGCACGTTCTGTTCCTCTGATGGGAGCACCTTTCAGGAGACCGAGTTCCCAGCCTGGAAAGCCTTGCCCATCACTCTCTGTGCCTGTGGCCTGTCCGGGGTGATGATGATGGTGAAGGACTTGTCATCTCTTTTGATGACATTCTTTATTCATCTAATGGTTTTGATTTCCTCCACTAGAATTAAAGCACCCTGAAGGAAAGGGACTTGTCTGATGCTGTAGCATCTGAAACAGTGTCCAGCATTTAGTGGACACTCAATGCACATTTAGCAACTGACTAAATGATTAAAGGAATGATTCGTAAAAGACAATATTGGAAAGACAAATTGAGGCCCATCTTAAATAGACTTGGGGGCCACAATGGGGGCTCTGGACTATATGTGATAAGCCATCAAAGGCTTTTGAGATGAGGAGTGAGGTCATCAGAGCTGTCTTGGGGGAAATCTGGCAGACCTGTGATTTTGGAGTAGAGGTGGAAAATTGGGGTGGTGGCCAGGAGTGCAGGCAAGTCCAGCAGTGTTCAAGTGAGAGATGCTAATGTCACAAGCCAGGAACAGCTGCTGGGATGGGCAGGGCTGAGAGGTGCACAAAGACAGCTGCAATCTGCTTTGTGGTTTCAGTATAAACTGCCTGTCTGATGACCGCCCAGGCCTGCCTTGCCTCCTTCTGGCTCCTGACACCTCGGGTGTGCCTGCACTCCCTAAGAACCCAGTTAGGGGCCACGGCTGGAGGCTCTGGCTCCCGCTTTCTTCCCTGACTGCTACCTCTGCTCAATTTCTGGTCAAGGAAGGGCCCACAGCTGTCAGTTTAGTGGCTTCTTCTCTCTTCCCTGGTTGATTTTAAACTTGGGGTTTGCAAGCACTGGCCACAATGGTTGTTTTCAATTCCCGAGGGGAAGTTTAAAACCAGTCGCTGAGTTAAGGTAGACAGAGGGGAGCCACTGGGCAGGTTTTCCCTTCATTAAAAAGTTTCCTGACAGCAGAAGAAAGTCTTCCCAGTCAATTCTTTGTAGTCAATTCCTGATCATCGTCCTCCTGTTGTTAATATTGCTGTTAAACTCCTGAAGCCGTACTGAGTGAAAGCTAATTATAATAATTAACAGAGAACTCCTGAACTTGTCAAACTGGTAATTATAAACCATAGGGACTTTTATCATTAATAGATGCCATGGAAAGTGAAGGCACAGGGGTGCTGGCAGGGAGAGGCATGCAGGAGATGTTCCAGTTCACAGCCAAATCTGAGTGCCACCAGGATGCCAGGATGTGGCCTCCCTTGACTGTGCCCCCAACATCCTGCTGCCTCAGCCTTCCTGCAAACCAGCCTTGGATCTCCGTATGTACCACCTGCCTGCTGCCACATTGATGAAGACCTCACCTTCCCCACTCACACACCTACTCTCTTTTACACACTCACATACATACGGTCAGGGTCACTCTACAGGAGGCTTGTAGTAATTCATTCGTGCATGCAACAAAATTCTACTGAACATCTAAGTGCTAGTACCTACTTTAGGCATCATTAGAGATAAAACTGTGAATAAGACACAAGGCCTGTCTTCAAAGAACTTACAATCTAGTAAAGAAAGGAGAAAATAATATTAAAAGAGCACTATAGAATTTTATCATGGCTCCAATGAAGGCTTTCTCAAGGTGCAAGGTGTGTCCAAGCCTGGTGGAGTAGGGAATGACCTTGGTACCAAAACAATACAAAACCTAAAATCCTAATTTTAAAGCTGTGGTTTTTACCATTTTATGTAATAGTCCCTAAATGCCTTTAAGAACTGGATGAAAGTCACAGCTTTTCACTCCAAGAATAAGCTCATTTGTGTGTACATGTAAAATTGTTCTTGGAATTTCAACAGTCAGTTTCAAAGACCCTGAAGTTCACCTCACTACTATGGGGGATAAGTAGATGGCTATGCTAAAAATCCCTAGGTATAAAGCACTGAGCATTCTGGCACATAGTAGGTACTCAAAAAAAAAAAGAAAGTTTGTATTAATACTACTAAGACCTCACATTCTTGTTGGGAGAACCACATAAAATAAGGTAGATGGAAGTACTTAACTAACTCCGAAAAACAAGATGTGGCTTGGTTGTTATTATTAGCACTAATTTGACAAGCCTGGGCACAATCTTGCTCGTGCACAAGAAGGACATGTGTGCAAAGCTGCAGTCCCCACCGTGGTCCTCCTTCCAGGTCACCAGTGCAAAGGGGGGTCCTCAGCAGCTCCTCTAAGGAATGATTCCATTGCCCTTCTCCAAGGCTGACCTTAGGTCTTTCGTGCTAGAGGTGCTTGAGTTCTTCCCAATGAAAGCTTTCAAAATCTACCTGGCTTTCTCCTGACCCCCACCCCAACCCCCAGACTGTGGGCAGAGTTGATTTGGCTCTGCTCCTGGATGTGGTCTCGCCCGACTGCCACTGCCCTGTTCCTTAACAGAAACAACTGCAGACGATTGGCTTAGGAGGCTCCAGTTAAGTGGATGGGGGCTTGGACAATGGGGAGGAGGCTGCTGAAGCTGGGGGGAGGTTCAGATTCTTGGCTGTATTTTGAAGGAAGAAATACAATCTCCAATGAGATTTCCTGATCAATTGGATCAGAGAGGAGTGAAAAGTGATCACACTCCCCTCACCCTGCAGTCTGCATCAGTCCCCTACCGATCACTCCAATAAAACCTGCTGTCTGCACCAAACCACTCCCTGGCAATGCAAACAGTCTCAAGACAAGCTCCCCCCAGTACTCTTTTCTAACCAAATTACCTCTCCCAAGTCCCTCCTAAATATAAATCTGGAAGCTGCCAAATAAATCAACTCTCTGCAAAGTCAGCTTAAATTGCATCCCCAGCTCAGTCCCAGGGAATGAGGAGGAACTTGGGCCGCCCAAGCAACCCAGGGTGATCTGTCAGGAGGGGCAGCTGCTGGCCGGCAGCCTGCTCCTCGTCCAGCTGTGCGCTCCCTGAAATCTGCGGGCTTTTGCTGGCAGGACAAGAAGGGCCAAACCTGTAGAAGAGTAAAGGACAAGGCTTGGGCCCGCTTCAAAGTCCCAGGCCAGTTTTTATTTTTAGCGCATGTTTAAAAATTGTCAGAAAAACTTTAGAGGCCTCCAGCCCAATACCAGCTTTTGGTTTTGGCTGAAACAAGAGACCACAGGCCTCAGAGCAACACTGAAAGGGGACCCAGGGGCCGGACACTGGGACGTCCTGGAGCCTTCCTAGGAGAAAAGTGGTGGCCTCTGAGGGGCACCCAGGGGAAGGGGAAGATCAGTGCCCCCAAACTTTCCCCACTTCTTGGCTAGCTTGGCGCCTCCTCTGTATAAGGGGAAGAGGGTCAGGCCAGGCTCGCTTTATCTGGGTTGCTTCTTGCCAGAACCACAAAAGACCAATTTCCTCAGCGAGAGCTTTTGTTTTCAGAAGGGTTTGCAGCTCATCCCTGGAGAAGCCATTGTTTCTGCCGAGGATTTTAGATCAGCTGCTGGCTCCTGGCGCCCTTCTGCGAGTTCTCCCGTTCTTTTTGTGTTGTCCTCCTTTCCTGGACATAAACAACAAATGGTCCTATTCACCCTGGAGATAAGATTGTGCTTCTCCCAAAGTCACCACTGTCCTCTCACTGCCTCTGGAACTGTTTGAATAATGAGGCTCCTAGAGAATTTGTGTTGTTTTATCCCTTTCTTCACTGAGATTGGAGATTCCCTAGGCAGGCCCCATGGGCAGTGCCTACAGGAGGTGACCTGGGGGTGGCTGGCACAGGGCAGCAGCCCGAGAAGCCTTTTTTTTCCTATGTTGGTTTGGGCTCCACAGAGTTCTGCAAAATGTTTATATATATATATACTAGTTTTTCTTCATTTTATTTTTTAAAATGTTTTTTCCCCCTGCCAAGGCAAACTATGGCTTATACACAGAGAATTCCCTACCCTTCAAAAATGGTAGAAATCTTCAGCTTGTGATTTTTTTTTTTTCTAGAAGCTGGTAGGGCTCTAGTAAGTCTTGCAAGGGGAACAGAAAGGATGTCAACCAGAGTTAGCAGCCAGCTTCTTATTTCAAAGCAATTCTTCCTTTGGGATCTAGTCTACTCTCCATCTTTACCTGGACTTAGAGCTAGAAGACCTGGATTTAAGTTACAGCTCTGCTGCTTACCAAGCCCGTGACCTTAGGCAAGGCACTTAAATCCTCAAACTTCATTTTCTTAATCAGTTCAAGGTGGTGGATCATTCTGCCAACTTCATGTTTGTCATGAGACTCAAGTAGCCATGATGGCTGGAAAAATGCTTCTTGAACTGATCAGTGAAGTACAAATGACAAGTGCCAGGACCATATTACTGGTACAGCCATCCCAATGCTTTTTTTTTTTTATCATTATCGCTGTTGCTATAATCTGTGAGTAGTCTGCAACCAAGTTTATTTCTAGACTTAGATTTAAATCCTGGCCCTGGCATTTATTACCTGTATGACCTTAATCAAATTACTAAATTTCTCTGTACCTTAATCTCCTCATTCATGAAAGTAGGAATAATAAAAATACTGCTTAATTCATAAGAATGTTGGGAAGTTTAAAAAGAGATAACATGCCCAGTTGGTGACTCATGCCTATAATCCTAGCACACCAGGAGGCTGAGGTGGGAGGACCACTTGAGCTCAGAAGTTCGAGACCAGCCTGAGCAAGAGTGAGACCCTGTCTTTACTAAAAATAGAAAAATTGGTAGGGTTGTATTGGTGCATGCCTGTAGTCCTAGCTACTTTGGAGGCCGGGGCAGGAGGATTGCTTGAACCCAGGAGTTTGAGGTTGCAGTGAGCTACAATGATGCCATTGCACTCTAGCCTGGTCAACATAGTGAGACTCTGTCTCAAAAATAAATAAATAAATAAATAACATAGGTAAAATGCCTGTGCATAAGTTCTTAGCAAATATTACTTCCTTTTTCTTTTTTTCTTCAATGAATTCCTTTACATGTTCCTTCAAGGTTTATTTAACATCTATTATATGCCTGACCTTGTACAAAATGCTCAGAATTCAAGAGATGAACTTGAGAAATGCATTGTGTGACAAACCACAAGGCAGTGGCAACTTAGTGGGCTAGGAGATTTGTACAGCACACCAGGAGAGAGCAGATTAACTCTGCCTATGGAAGTGTACATAGGATTTCACTAGCAGAGAAGCTAAGGAGAGAGACTGTGAAGAAAGGCTCTGTAGCACAGAGGTCCATGATCTATCAGAGAAAGGAAATGAGGCTAGAGGAAGCAGGGGCCAGCTCAGGAGAAGCCATGCAATCTACTTGATGGCATTGGACCTCAGTCCAGGGCATTGGGGTGAGATGCCCAGAGATGCTCTGAGATGTGAGCAGGAAAGTGATGTGCCCAGATGTGCTTTTTAGAAAGGCTACCTAGGGTGTGAAGAATGGATTGGACTCAGTGGAGAAAGGGGTAGGGTAAGACCAGAGTCAAGAAAATCAGTCAAGAGGGCTGGAAATAATAATTCAGAAGACAGAGCAGGCCCAAATCAGGCACTTGCAGTGGAGAAGGAAGCATTTTGGGCTTAGTGGAATTTAGCTATGTGAAATAAAGGAGTAGAAGCTGATGTGGGCATCTGGTTTGGAAAAGCAGAAGGGTGGTGATGCCGTTAACCTGGACAGGAAACAAACCTGATCCAAATGATCCTCAGCTGTGACTTCAGTACACAAAGATGCTGTCAATAGGCTTGGCCCTAGGAACAGCTGAGAGGGTCCCCGATCATCAGATGAAATTAAGGGGCTAATGCCCTCAATACACTTGGTTGAAAGGAAAAAGAACTTCCTTCTATTTCAAATTTGTGCAATTAGAAGAACCCCATGTAAAACAATGTAATTGTTCAGGACAGTTTAAACATACCTACTATATATATATTTTTTTGTTGTTCATAGTTGTTTTTTTTAATTGTTGGGGATTCATTCAAGACACCATGTTACAATGGTTGCACTTGTTGGGTAAAGTTCCTCTTACAATTGTGATTTGCCCCCAAGACCCCACCCCTCTCACTCCTTCTCTCTCTCTGCTCTTCCTTTCCCCATCCCTCCCTCATTCTTTCTCTCTCTGCTCTCCCCTTCCCTCACCCCCACCATGTGAATAATTGTCATTAATTGTCCTCATATCAAACTTGAGTACATGGGATTCATGCTTCTCCATTCTTGAGATGCTTTACTAAGAATAATG
>CAUYON010026652.1:0-50603 GCA_963573935.1 Arctocebus calabarensis | reverse complement strand
GGTGTCTCTCCCAGATCAGACCCTGGAAGAATCACTCTGTTACTGGATCTTTGTAGGGAGTGACCCTGTGTTTCTAATGATTTCTCAAACCCTGCAGGGTGGAGAGCTTAAATCCTCTTCAGCCTGCTTAGAAGACACTTTGAATTGCTAACTTGGGCTAAGCAGAAGCTTTCCCAGGAAAGCGCTGTGGCTGGGATCACTCCTTAAGTGGCTATCCACTTACCCAGTGTGCCAAAACCGATCTCACCCTGTGCCCCTGAGGGCTAAGGCTGCAAGGCATCTCAGTCCCCGCCTTTAGGCTGTTCCGTCACTAGATTACTCGCTCCCGCCCAGTGCTTGTTCTGAAACCCTGAGGGTGGAGCTTGCCAGGGCAGTTCTCCCACAATGGCTCCACATAGGCCACCACCAAACACTGGCAACTCCGTCTGGCTTGGTGGCCCAGTCTGGGGCCCCAGACATGCTCAAAAATCCCCGACTCCTGCCCAAGTTCTCCCAAGGCAGTTCAACCGAGTGTGAAGTCCAAAAGAAACCCAAACAGCTCACAGGCAAAGCCTTTCCAGCCTGCAGTCCCACTGTTGCCCCACCCACAGCTGCCGTCAGGATCAGACCCAACGAACAGACGCAACCACTTGCCCAATCTCCGCCGCTTTTGCCTTCCTCAGGGTGTCCAAAAGCCTCATGCTGTCTCCCTGTGTCCCCAAAGGGAAGTTTCTGGGCAGATCCCACCTTCCAGAGATGCCTGAAGTCCTCTCTCCCCAGTCTCACCGTGCCCAGCTGCAAGGAAGCTGTTACTCGGCTGCCATCTTGCTCGACCTTCCTGATTTTCTATTTTTGTTGTTAGCACAGTGAATACATTTTTTCTTGTAGCCTATGACCTTGCTGAACTTATTTTATTTGTAAGTTTTTATTTTACAAGTATCTTAGGATTTTTTATTACATATACAAGGTCATATCTGCAAACAGGTAGTTTTACTTCTTCCCTCCCAATTAAAATGTTTTGTTTTGTTTTGTTTTTTTTCCTTACCAAATTTCCTAGACTAAAATCTCCAGCACAATCTTTAGTAGAAGTGGCCAGAGTAGACATCCTTGTTTTCATTTGTAATCACCTTTAAAATGATTGTAGTAAGCATTTTATTGTCATTGAAGCTGAAAGTGGGAGAGTGATACTTGAGAACGTGTTAAACTATCCTTCCTCTTTTATTCACATTTGAAATTTTATCTATAACGCAAAAAAAAGTGTTAAAGTACTTACCAAAACCCATTGCATTAAAGTTTGCATCCCATTCTCAGTAATTATTTTGACTCCTTAAATTTTCTTCTTTCTCTCTTTCTTTTGATTGTTTTTGTCCTCTGTGAATTTGCTTGAAATCTTTAATATGATACAATTTTATTTTGCTGAACTACATTCTTGAATTGTGTTCTCTCTCCCTCCCTTCCTCTACCAAGAGATGTATATGGGTTGTATGGATACCATCTGAAAATATTTCTTTATTGTGTCCTCACACTCGAATAATGGTTAGGCTAGATATAGAATTCCAGGCTCCAATAATTTCTTTCAGAATTCTGTGTATGTTACTTTATCATCATGTAACTCTTAAGTTACCCTTTTGTTTTCATACCTTTGCTCTTTTAGAAGCTTGTAAATTCCTTGTTCATTTGGATTTTACAGGTTTCACTAGTATTTACCTATGTGTGTATTTCCAGTTATTATTACGGTTTGCTGTTTGGAGGGCCATTTCATCCGAACATACTATTTTTCTGAAATACCTATATCTAGGAATATATATGCACATACATGTATATTATTGATGTATACATATCAATATAGAGGAATATATATGCACATACATATTATTTATTTCTTTGTCTAATGAAAGCTCCTTTTTGGTTCACAGACAGCACCTTCTAGCTGGGTCCTCACATGGTTGAAGGGGCAATATCAGTAATATATATATGTATGTGCATTTATGTTCCTCTTATCCTATAAATTCCCTCCTATTAAAACTTTTATGAAGCAAATATTAGATATCCTGGCTTTTTTTTTTTCTCTTAGGCTTTTATATTCTTATCTTTTTATTCCACAATTTAAAGATTTGTTAGTCTTCTGAGTTATAATTTGTCTATGTCTATTTACAAATAATTTTTTTATAATGACAGCTTTGCTTTATCAGTTAGCTGTGGGAGCTGATTTATGTCTAATTTGTCACCATCTCCATGAATTCCCTCCCTGCCCTATTCTCTACTCTCATCCTCATTCCTGAGAATATGGTAAGGACTATAGGTCTTTTCCTTGGAAGTAATGCACCTTCACAAAAAATTTTGTATATAATATTCTAGAGCAGCGATTCTCAACTTGTGGGTGACAATTCGCAGGAACTGTATTAAAGGGCCGTGGCATTAGGAAGGTTGAAAACCACTGTTCTAGATATAGGGCTTCTATAATCGTACTTACAAACTTTAAATCCTTGGTATTCAGGCCTCATGTGGAACTAGCTGCATTTGGTACCACCTGGGAGGTTGTTAGAAGTGTGAATCTCAGTCCCAGCTCCAGGTGCTTAACTGGAACCTCTAGTTTAACAAGATCATCTGTGATTTATTTTATATTAAAATTCGAGAAGCATTGTTGTAAGAGGTTGGAAACTCCTGTGGTGTATGTGATCTATATTGATTACTCATACTTTTTTAAAAAAGTATTATTTCTGGAATGTCATCTAGAGCACTTTTTAAAAAAATATACCTTGACCATCAAAATTATAGAGATATTTGAAGTAGTCACAGTACAATACAACGTTTGAATAGCAAGTTTCATAGTATGTTTGAAGTAGCAGGAGCCAAGGAGGAAATGACGTGTAAACTCCTTCTTGTAATAATAGCAACCACTTACATATAGTATTCATAGTTACCATGAGTTAGACAACATTCTTATCATTATGTGTTTGTGTTTGTGTGCATGTTTTATACATGTGTCTAAGTCCATTTGGGCTGCTACAAGAATGTGTCATAAACTAGGTAGCTTACAAACAATAGTTTATTTCTCACAGTTCTGGAGTCTGAGAAGTCCAAGATCAAGCCACTGGCAGTCATTGTCTAATGAAAGCTCCTTTTTGGTTCACAGACAGCACCTTCTAGCTGGGTCCTCACATGGTTGAAAGAGTAACCTCTCTAGGGTCTCTTTTATAAGAACTAAACCTCTTTCTGAGGGCAGGGCTCACATGACCTAATCACCTCAGAAGGTTTAAAGGCCCCACCTTTTGTTTTGGCAGTTTTTGGCCAGGGTGGATTTGAACCCGCCACCTTAGACATATGGGGCCAGCGCCCTACTCCTTTGAGCCACAGGTGCTGCCCAAGGCCCCACCTTTTAATACTGTAAGCTTAGTATTTTAGGATTTCAACATAGGGATTTTGAGGTGGAAAAGACATTCAGACTACATAGATTATATGCACAGATAAACTCATTTACTTATAACAAATCCTGTCACCCTGGATGCTATTTCCATTTTACAAATAAGGAAACTGAGGCACAGAAAAGTTAGGAATCTTAGCCAAAATCACATAGTAAATGGAAGACCTACAATTTAAACCCATATAGCATGCTCTGTACTGGTCATATACTGCTTATTTGTACTTTTACCTAGATAACCCCCCCCCCCCCAACTCAGTGCCTGATACGTTTACTTTCCTAAAGTTATTGCTAGAGCTCATCTGTTTGTGGTGCTAATAGATGAGCCAGAGATGCCAGATCATTAATGTTTTCTGAATTAATTTCAGTTTGCTATTAATTGAGATTTCTAAATGGCAAGAAGCTAGGTTATTGGATTTTACACTACTTACCCTCAAGGTTTGTTATCAGGCTATTAAATAACTTATTCAAATACTTTTCTACATTAAATGTTAATATTCTTCCTCAGTAGATACCTGGACAAAAGATAATTTATAGAAACAGTAACAGGATGGCTAAACAATTAGAAACAAAGATTAACTTCAAAAGCAAAGAAATGTAAATAAATGCCACCTCCCAATTTATGAAATATATACAAATCAAATTGTTTTATCAAATGTTCAGTAATGACACAAAAGTAAAAATATGGTTCACTGAAATACACATTCATACTTGACTGTGATGTAGAAATTATAATCTTTGCTAATGGATCTAGTGGTATTATGTCACATATCCTTGGCATTTTTCCAAATCACTTTTGCTTCATAAATGTTTTCTAATGTTGAACATTAGGTGGTTTAATTGTTTACTGTTTTATTTACATTTATAAATAATGCTGTAATTGACATGCCTTTATTTTTGTTTGTTTTTTGTTTTTTGGGTTTTTTTTTGAGGCAGAGCCTCAAGCTGTCACCCTGGATAGAGTGCCGTGGCATCACAGCTCACAGCAACCTCCAATTCCTGGGTTCAAGTGCGTCTCTTGCCTCCACCTCCCAAGTAGCTGGGACTACAGGCGCCTGCCACAACGCCCGGCCATTTTTTGTTGCAGCCATCATTGTTGTTTGGCGGGCCCAGGCTGGATTCGAACCTGCCAGCTCAGGTGTACGTGGCTGGCACCTTAGGCCACTGAGCCACAGGTGCCGAGCCTTGTTTGAATTTTTATTATTTTCTTCATGGTTCATAAAAGTAGAATTACTGTGTCAAAGGTTGGAGTATTTTTGAAGATCTAATAAAAATTAAAATAATACCTTATTTATATTGACTGTTTGCCATATGCTAATGATTGCTCTGATGGTTTGCATATATATTAACTGATTTAATCTTTATATCAAAACTATGAGATGGACCCTATTTTGCCTGTATTTTATAGGAAATTACACAGGAAATTATTTTCTTAAAGACTCACAATTAGAGCCAGGATTTGTTTTCCAGAAAAAATTATACTACTTTAAGTTTTTCCCTATAGAATTTAAAATTATATATCCTCTTAAACTCTCCTGGTGAAATGTTGCAATAATAGCACAACAGCATTGAGCACTACTAGAACCATAGTTATGGTCTCTAAATACCGTTCTTCCCTAGAAAGATCCACAGGTCATGGGATGAATGACTGGTTCCAGTCTAGTGCAGAAAATACAAAAGATGAACCAAAAGATGCTGCTGTATACAAAAGCAAAGACCCTACCAAAGACAAGTATCATGGTGAAAAGACACAGGGGCTGATACAAAGAGGCCAAAGGTGAGAGGACCTGAACAGCAAACAAGAGCACTAAAGACACTTGGGTGAAATGCACTGAATTTATAAAAAAATCCTTGTTTATAATGATAGATTTACAATAAGAAATATTAATATAAGCACGCACCCCAACTACAATTACAATGAATTGCTGGGTGTTTACTAGATAACAGTGGGAATATAGTGGGACACTGACTCCATACTCTGAAAATAATCAATTATGAGGAAAGAATTTATCCTTCCTTTTTCTGTACAAACTGTTTCAGGGTAAACATATAATAATATCTGGGAGGGAAATTTCTTTGCAGAATTTTAATTAATATGAAAGTAATGATGGGATGAGAATATTATTTTGCTACTTATAATAAAATTATTTATATAGGCTATGATCGTCAGTGGTTGACATCATCAGTATATGTGGACTTAGTCAAATGAGGACTCCTCACTGGAGAAATCAGTCTATCTTACCTTAACCTATTGATTAATCTTAATTTTCTGAAAAGGAGGGCAAACAGACAGTGTGTGCCTCCTTCTATGATAAATATAAAATATACAACATAAACGCTGAAGTTTTGCAGCCAAAAATGTTGAACCTGTGTTAAATCAAGCCTCTGTAGCAGGGGTGGCCAGTCATATCCAACCCGAGTTTCAGCTCTGACTCATTTACATATTGTTTATGACTGCTTTTGTACTACAGTGACAGAGTTGGGTAGTGGCAACAGGGACTCATAAAGCTGAAAATATTTACCATCTGTCCTTCTACAGAAAAGACTTGCCAACCCTTGAGCCAGATGAACAAAGTGACACCAAAAGGAAATGACACCACAGAATATGGGGCTTTTTACAGGACACCTGATCTGGTTTCCGTAACAAGTCAGGGGTACAGAAAATGAGAGTATCGCTTAAGCACACCAACCAAATGAAACATAGAGGCTTTGTTTGGACTCTGCTTCAAAGAAGCAAATTGCACAAAGACGTTTATGAGACAGTAAGGAAAATCTGATGATGGCCTGGCTATATTAAAAGATGTCAGAATTTACTATTCATTTTAAATAGCATTATAGATAAGTATAGAATGTCTGTGTTTTTAGAGACATATATTGAAATACATAGAGGTGAAATGATGTGTGGTATTTACTTTAACATACTTCACAAAAAGAAAGAAAAAAATACAGCAAAGGCAGGAGTCACACTCCTGACACTTTGATTTCAAGGCTCACATACTTTCCACCATATACTATCTATAGTAGATTTTAGGATTGCCTTCTAAGTTTCTTTTGACAACTTCCAAACTTATCTTTTTAAAATGCCTTAATTCCTTGGTTTCTTTGTCAAGGTAAGCACACCTTGGTGTTCTCCTATTCCACTATATCAAGACATGATTACTGGAAGGACATTTATCAAGGATGGAACTAATCTTGTCTTGCTAGCAGAAGAGACTAGTATTTAATACTTTTGATTCTCTTCCTCAGAAGCTATGAGATTTAGTCCTGTCAGTTTAATTATTGCCTTTCAACTTACTGGGCCTCAAAAGGGGAATATCAGCTACTCCTGGGATTGCTTTAAAATTAAAGGATATGCATTAGGAAAGTGTTTTATAAATGAGGAAATTATTAGCCAAAATAAGACGCATTTACATTTAGGAAGTTACAGTGAATGAATTAATTGTCTTTATAATAAAACAGATGTAAGTTTCAATATTCTGTTTCTTAGCTGTGCCATTGAGCAAGTTTTTACTAGTTTTGAAGTTTAATTTCTTCATTTTTAAACTAGAGATAATATTTTAAATATTTTAATGGCTAAGTAAATTAAACTCTGGAAGTACATACTATAGCAACTAACACCTACTAGTTAAATATTTTTTCTCTTCTTTCACTTTAGGAAACATAATTTTATAGCATAGGTAAAGATATTTACACTGGATGATTTTTAACAATTTGTAAAAAAGAATAATTCTCAAGTTCATCTATGATACTTCTATAGGAAAATGCCAGGTTGATAGAATAAACTGTATTATACTATTTTAAGGTTCCGTGAAAGAGACAGGTAAGTTATGAGATGAGCTTCAGTAGGGGTAACTGAAAAACTACCTATTTGCTGAGAGAAAAAAAATTATTATTTAAGAATTCAGGAGTCACTGAAGACCAAAGCTAGTAAAAACATTTTTTCTTGGTGTCTTCTCCTCCCCAACAAGTTCTAAAGCCAACACAGAGACCCTTACATTCTAAGGACTGAAGCTGCTTAAGAGCTTTAAACAGTCACTTACCAAATATTTTATATTTTGAAGAGAAGTGATAAAAAATAACTTTCTAAAGCCTTTAATCCAAGAGAACAGTTGGATCTGAAATCTGTGCCTTTGTAGCTTCACTCACTACTAGAAGAATGCCTTTCTCCCTCTCCATACTTTATCCTTTTCATTCTCACCTCTTGCTTTCCTAACAAATGATAACACATAAAGACAAATTGTTAACTATGCAGAGGATGTTTTATGCCTAATTTCAAAATCTCATACTATCGATTCATTAATCTACCTTTACTGAGATCTTATTCGTCAGAAACTGGGATATCATTGCTGGGGAATAGTAAGGCAAGAAGAAAGTGAAAAAGAAGGAGAGAAGAAAGAAAATGAGAGGAAGCTTTCTTTGCCTTAAGGCCTTCAAAAGTTGGTGTGGAAGACTGGCAGTTAATTTAAAAGCCCCCAAAAGATGATGAAGACTATGGTCATAGTATGTTCATGAATCAATATATACTAATATGATACACTGTGGGAACATCAAGGAGGACCCTAACTCATTCTAAGATGGCTAAAAATGTATTTCCTGAGCTGGATTGAATGAGTTAGGGGAGTAATGAGTGCTGATGACTAGACTGCACCAGATAGCATCAGTATTTTGGAAAGTACTTGGTACTGAAGCAGTGCTTAAGCCAGAGTACATATGTATATGGTAAAAGCAGGTGCAGAATAGCAAAAGTTAAGGATGATGAGATAGGGAAGAGCCAGAATATGTTGGCCTTAGAGACTCTTACATATAGGAGTTGAACCAGTTTCAGTTTTATAAGCTGAAGATTAATATCAAATTTGCCCTTAAAAAAATATTTCTAGTAGTAATGTGGAGAATAAGAGGGGATTCACAAGAGAGCAAGGCAAATGATCAAAGAGCTGCAAGACCAAAAGTCAGAAAATTGGCTTATAACCTAATTGATTAATTCATACGTTCAGCAAATATTCATCAACTGTTTAATAAGAACTAGATACAATTCTGTGCTTATGTCCTGGTGGAGCTTATATTTAATGCAGTAAGACAGAAAAGAAATGTCAAAGACATGAAATGAGGAAATAAGATTGGAGAGAATTAAGAGAACATACAGTGTGTGAAGGAAAGGAAGGAATGGTAAGGAAGAATCTGGAATGATTTCCAGGTTTCTCCTTGGACAACTGGGAGATGTTGGTGTCATTCACCAAAGTAAAGGAATACATGAATAAGAGGAGGTACGGACTGAGGGTAGATGAAAGGAGTTCAGTCTTGCACATAATGAGTCTGAGATAAGTATTAAGGCAAAACTGTAAAATAGGAAGTTAAAAGACAATCTTTAGGGTAGAAAAAGTAATCACAGCTGCTTCATGACATAATTATGAAGTTTAAATGTACTGGAGCACAGAAATTCCTTAGGCCATCATCTGTACAAAGTATATTCTTATGTTATCTTCCATTATTATTTTTTCAAGATTATGGGCTTTGAGCTGGATAAATCTGCCTGAATCCTGGCAGTGCCACTTACTAGTTGTGTGTTATTGAGCAAGTCTTAGTTTCTCTGCGTATAAAATTGAAATAATATCTACTTTATAGGGGTGCTATAAAATAGTGTATGAAAAGTACCAGCCACTGACAAAAGATAAATGCTCAGTGACTCCTGGGAGTCAAGTACAACTTGGCACGCACCTCAGGACCAAGGTTCTGATTAGGGGTAGAAATTTAAAAGCTATCCACACAGGGTATTTGAGTCACTAAACAGGTATGTTGAAGGCTGAGTGTAATGGCTGACACCTGTAATCCCAGCACTTTGGGAGGAGGAGATGGGAGAATCGCTGGGGTTCAGTGAGCTATGGTTGTGCCATGGTACTCCAGCCTGGATAGCAGAGGGAGACCCTGGTAACAAAACTTATGTGTTAAAAAAATAGTTTCTACGAAGGGAGAGGATAATGTGCCAAAAGGTCTCTGAATAGTTGGCAAGGGAGGTAATTTACTAAGAATAATGGTTGAGGAAGTTGGTTGGATACTTCAAGAGAATAATGAAAGGCTGATACAGTGTTCAAGGGAGTGGGTGATAGAGCTGCATAAGGCTTTATTAAAAGATTATACAGTAGTTTTGGCGATCCAGATGAATGTTTTTCATAGTTATATGGTTTTCTCCAACTATCAGGAAATTGAATTCAAGGTTGATGTTTTTAAGAATATGGTATTTTATAGGTAGGTCATTGGTAACTTTTGCCACGTGAGTTTCAGAAATGTGCTAGAGATATGTTAGACTGATGAAGTTCAGGAGCAAATAATAAAGGTAAGAAAGTTCCCTTCATGGGTATAGATGTTTATTTCAGAAACTGGGTGAGAATTGAAAGCCCAAGATAGAAAGAGGGAGGTACACTGGCAAAAAAAAAAAAAGTTTTGTTTTTGGTTTTTTATGGACAAGAAATACCTGAATATACAGGGTAGCTATTCACACTATTTTAAAGTTCACACTATTTTAAATTGCACACAGACTTTATGGCAACTCTGTATATTAAAGAGGAAACAAAAGAATCAACCACAAGAGAGGAAAATTCTGAAGGTAAAATCAAGGGAAGGGCCAGTGAATGACTCCAGGATCCAGAGTGTGCATAGACCTTGTATGTCCTTGGCACTCTCATCGTGGAACCTCTGATGAACTGAAAAACCGTCTGCCTTATCAGTGAAATACTTGCCATCCCTAACTCGATGTTCTCTGGTCATAGATATCACTGGAAGCAGAAACAAACTACTTGTTCTGTCATATTTCAACAGTAAGGCTAGGAAAAAGACAACAGTAGGGTATTAGTCCAAAAAAAAAAAAAATAGGGGTTAAGGTCAAGAAAATCTTAATTCTATAAAATTTCACTGTGATTTTAGCATTGTAATAATTTCTTTTAAATGTTAAAAACGTACACTGAAAACTTAGTTTGATTTTTTGGTTTGGCTTTCTCATTCTCCCTTTAAAAGGCTATTTTTCTATAGCCTCATATATTAAAATTATTTATCTTTGTTATAATACAAAAGTCAATGTTCTTTGTAATTTTTTTCATTAGTCTGTGCAGAGATGAGGGTTATTAATGATGCCAGGAAGAATAGGAAAGTTGTAGCCACATATTTGCTACAAATTCATCGTCTTATCATTGAATCACATGTATAAATAAGAACATTTTTTTTAAGTGACCTGTTTTTATAGAACATAACAAGTATATTTTAATATTTACATTAAATGATGGCTGGATGTGGTAGCTCACAGCTATAATCCCAGCGCTTTGGGAGGCTGAGGCCAAGAGTTCAAGGCTAGCCTAGGCAACATAGGGAGACTTTGTCTCTACAAAAATAAAAATAAATTAGCTGGGCACAATGGTGTGTGCCTATGATCCCAGCAACTTGAAAGGCTGAGGCAGGAGGATTCCTTGAGCCCAAGAATTTGAGTCTGCTGTGAGCTCTGATTATGCCACTGCACTCCAGCCTGAGCAACAGAGTAAAACTCCGTTTATGGCTCGGCGCCTGTGGCTCAACAGGCTAAGGCACCAGCCACGTACACCTTAATTGGTGGGTTCGAATCCAGCCCGGGCCCACCAAACAACGATGGCTGCAACCAAAACTGGCCGGGCGTTGTGGCGGGTGCCTGTAGTCCCAGCTACTTGGGAGGTGGAGGCAAGAGACTCATTTGAGTCCAGGAATTGGAAGTTGCTGTGAGCTGTGATTCCACAGTACTCTATCCAGGGTGACAGCTTGAGGCGCTGTCTCAAGAAACAAACAAACAAAAAACTCCATTTCTTAAAAATACTGTATTTGTACTAAATGATAGTTATTGTACCAGTTTGCTAATATTAAGAAAAATACATCACCTGGATGGAATCATGTTTTTAGTACATTGTTTTAAAGAGAAATTTTAATCTGCATAGCTATAGAATGTTATGTAGTATTTTTTTCAGAAGGTAGCATCTGGAACATATTTCAGTCCACATTAATTACAAAAGTGATGTATACCTTAACAAGATGAACATTATATAAATGTATCAAGAACCAAATCTAATCATGTCTGTTTCTCCCTATTTTGGGGTGGGAGTGAGGGGAGTGGGTAAGTAGTGTTAGTGATTTAATATGTATACTTCCACATATTTTGTACATGTGTAACTTGGCTGTTTTACATGTTTTTTGTTTTTTAATTTTAAAATAAATGGTCTCACAAAATAACACCAACTTCAGATATTTACGAAGACTGAGGAAGATAACAGAAATGAATGTGGAGGGCCTGGTGTCAGTATCAGAATGATGGTGGAAGGTGTGCATGCAGAAATATATGTAAACACTAATTTTTTTTCAAAGGAAACCAAGAAATTCAGTATTTTTAGGTAAAAACTTTATAGTTTTTAATGTTGGAAATAGGTGAGTCTGGATTTGGGTCTGTCCTTACCATTTGGGTTACTTCACCTGTGTCATTTTCCTTATTCATACCATGAGGATGATGGTATCTGTTCATATGATTTTAGAAGGAAGATTTAATAATACATCATAAGTTCAGTGCAGTGTATACTGCTTATTAAATGTTAACTTTCTGTGATCAGTGGCTTTGAAAGTATGAGAAGGGGGTTGACTATGAAGGGGCACCAGAGAGCTTTTTGGGGGGATGGAAATGTTCTTGTTTGTAATGGAGATTGCAGGACTGTGTATATTTGTTAAAATATAAACTTGCTTTTGATGAATATTTTTGTCTATAAATTACACCTAAGCAATGCTCATTTTTAAAAGGGAATCTTTTTCTAAGCAGCAGATCTCAACAGTGAGCTTAAAATGCTCTATAAACCATGCTGTAAACAGATGTGCTATCAAACAGACTTTGTTTTTTCCATTTATAGGCCACTGGTAGAGTAGACCTAGCTTAATTCTTAAGGACCTTAGGATTTTTGGAATGGTAAATGAGCATTGACTTCAAATTAAAGTCACCAACTACATTAGCCCCTAACAAGAGAGTCAGCTGGTCCTTCGAAGCCAGGCACTGACTTTCCCTTTCTTACTATAAAAGTCCTATATGGCATTTTCTTCCAGTAGAAAGCTGTTTTGTCTATCCCGAAGATCTGTTGTGTTGTACAGCTGCCTCCATCAGTGATGTTAGCTAGATCTTCTGGATAACAGTTTCTCCATCAGCACTTGCTGTTTTGCCCTCCATTTTCATGTTGTGGAGATGGATTCTTCCCATGAACTTCATGAACCAACCTCTTCTACTTTCAGTGTTTTCTTTTACAACTTTCTTTCTTAGCCTTCATAGAAGTGAAGAGTTAGGGCTTGGAAATTAGGTTTTGGAAATCTCGTGGCTTTTATGCAGAACACAGAAACTTTCTCATTATCAGGTAAGGCAGTTTTGCCTTTCTATCACTTGTGCGTTCCATGGAGTAGCACTTTTGATTTCCTTCAAGAATTCTTCCTTTGGATTCACAGGTTGGCTAACTGGCACAAGAGGACTAGCTTTTTTAGCTTATCTCAGCTTTTATCATGCCTTCTTCACTAATCTTAATCATTTCTAGCTTTTGTTTCAACATGAGAAATGTGCAACTCTTTGCACACTTACAGACTGTTATAGGGTAATTAATTGGCCTAATTCTAATTTGTTGTTTCAAGGAATAGAGAGGCCCAAGGAGACGGAGAGAAATGGGAAACATCTGGTCGGTGGAGTAGTCAGAACACACAGCATTTAGCAGTTGTTCACTGTCTTCTATGGGTGTAGCTCATGGCCGTGCAGACCAGTTACAGTAATAACATCAGATATCACAGATCACAGATAACCACTTCCAATATAATAATGAAAATGTTTGAAATACTATAAGAAATACCAAAATGTGGCACAGAGACCTGAAGTGAAATACATGGGATTGGAAAAGTGGTGTCAATAGACTTCACACGGGTTTCCACAAACCTTCAGTTTGTAAAAAAACAATATCCTGAAGTGCAGAAAAGCAAAGTACAGTAAAACGAGGTATGCCTGTACTTAAATTTGTATTAGATTTAAAAACTTTTTTCTTAAACAAGAAGAAAATACATAAGCAATAGCACCGTGTGTGTGTGTGTGTGTGTGTGTATATATATATATTTGTGTGTGCATATTCTGTAAACACATAGATACCTTTCACAAACATTTTCTAACTCATTCTTTGATGCCAATGTTAATCCTAAAACCAAAAATGAGAAAAGCACAGATCAAAAGATCAGTAGATCAATTTCCCTTATTTATATAAATGCAAAATATATGTAACAAAATACCAGCAAACCAAATCCAGCAATGTATAAATACAATTGACTTTTGAACAATACAGGTTTAAACTGTGTGAGTCCACTTGTTTGTGGATTTTCTTCCAACTCTGCCACCACTGAGACAGCAAGACCAACTTCCCCTCCACCCAGTGTAAAGATGAGGATGGGCAGCGCCTGTGGCTCAGCGAGTGGGGCTGGCCCCATATACCGCAGGTGGCGGGTTCAGGCCTGGTCTCGGCCAAACTGCAAAACAGAAAAATAGCCGGGCGTTGTGGCGGGCGCCTGTAATCCCAACTACTTGGGAAGCTGAAGCAAGAGAATCGGAGTTGAGATTGCTGTGAGCTGTGATGCCATGGCAATCTACTGAGGGGGATAAAGTGAGGCTCTGTCTCTAAAAAAAAAAAAAAAAAAGATGATGAGGATGAAACCTTTATTATGACCTACCTCCATTTAAGATAGCAAATATATTTTCCCTTCCTTAAGATCTTCTTAATGACGTTTTCTTTCCTCGTGCTATCTTTATTATAAGAATACAGTGTCTAACACACATAACACAGAGAATATATGTTAATGAACTGTTTGTATTATTAGTAAGGCTTCTGGTCAGCAGTAGGCTATAACTAGTTAAGTGCGGGAGAGTCAAAAAACCTATAGGTAGGTTTTGACTGCCAGGGGATCAGCACCCCAGACCTCCACATTGTTCAAGTGTCAACTGTTTATTGATAAAGTATGACCAACCAGAGTACAACTATCAAAAGAGGAAAATGGATAAATTGTACTATCTCACAATCAGAGACACTTGTGCTTCAAAGGACACTATCAAGAAAGTGAAAAGTCAAACTCTAGAATGGGAGGAAATATCCACAATGTATAAAGAACTCTTATAACTCAACAAAAAGACAAATAATCGAACAATTAAGAAATGGGCAAAGTATCTTAATGGACATTTCTCCCAAGAATGTGCAACAAATGGCCATTAAGCATCTGAAAAGAACCACATCCTTACTCATTAGATGCAAATCAGAACAATAATTAGATACATGTATCACTTCATACCCACTAGGATGGCTAAAATGACAGAGATGGACATTAACAAATGTTGGCAAGTATGTAGAGAAATTGAACCCTTATGTGTTGCTGGTGGGAATGTGAAATGGTATAGGAATTTGGAAAATAGTTTGGCAGTCCCTCAGAAAGCTAAACATAGGGTTGCCATATGACCCACCAATTCTACTCTACAGGGTGTCCCCAAAATTGCCATACATAGGGAAAATGGAAAATTGTAGCTAATTATACTTTTCTTTACAAAATATTCATGCCAGTACTTCACAAAGAGGTAGCCAACACATAGAGAACATTTTATAAATATTTTGTAGTATTTCCTGTTTTTGTAAATACTTTCCATTTTCCCTATGTGTGGCAACTATTGCGACACCCTGTATTGAGTATATACTCAAGGGAATTGAAAACATGTATTTACGCAAAAACTTGTGTACAAATATTTTAGCAGTACTATTCACAAAAAGTGGAAAATACCCAAATGTCTTGTCAACAGGTTAACAAAATGAAATATATTCCTACAATGGACTATTATTCAGCCGTAACAAGGAATGAAGTACTAAGTCATGCTCCAACATGGGTGACCATGAGAGGATAGTGCTAGGTAAAAATGACAAACACAAAAGATCACACATTGTGTAATTCCATATATTTGAAATGGTCAGAATAGGCAAATAAATCCAGGGAGACAGAAACCAGATTAGTTACTGCCAAGGGCTAAGGGAAGACAGAAAGGTAAATAACAGCTAAGAGGTACAAACTTTGTTTTGAACATGATGTAAATGTTCTGACAATAAAGCTTCCATCAAAATATTAGGGTAGAATTTCTTCTGGCTTTTTTCCCCGGAATTCTGAATCCCTTCAAACCTTTATATTTTCTCTTAAGAAATATGTGGTCTTAGAGCTTCTTTTCTATGTCATAAGGTCTTTTGTCAGTGGTTCAAGCTAATTTTAGGATAGAGAAAATTCTTTTCATCTGCATGAATGAACATTCACTGAGATACTCAGCAGTTGGATTCATCAGGATCCTTGCATGTTTTTTAAGGGATATGATTTATTAACTGAATACTAGGAGCTGTGTTTGTTTAGTATTGTATTTGTACTTTTAGTAATATAGTAAATAGTTCATTATGATTTATTCTCCAAATACTAGGAGCTGTGTTTGTTTAGTATTGTATCTGTACTTTAAGTAATGTACAAAGTAGTTCATTATGATTTATTCTCTGAATGCTAGGAGCTGTGTTTTAGTATTGTATTTGTACTTTAAGTAATATACTAAATTGTTCATTGTTATCATATCCTTATTTCCAAGACATTTCAAACATAAAATCTTACAAATATAATACTACAGGAAATGTAAACCTATAAAAACATTGAACTTCCAAATGTCTGTTAAGAATGTAGTTTAAAGGCTTGGCACCTGTGGCTCAAGTGGCTAAGGCTCCAGCCACATATACCTGAGCTGGCGGGTTCGAATCCAGCCCAGGCCCGCCAAACAACAATGACGGCTGCAACCAAAAACTAGTCAGGCGTTGTGGCAGGCACCTGTAGTCCCAACTATTTGGGAGGCTGAGGCAGGAGAATCAATTGAGCCCACGAGTTGGAGGTTGCTGTGAGCTGTGGTGCCATGGCACTCTACCTAGGGCGATAGCTTCAGGCTCTGTCTCAAAAAAAGAATGTAGTTTAAAAATTATAATGTATCTTTTCATGAAATAATAATGATTATAAATTAAATAATCAATACTATTATTTTTAAGTGGCAAGTAAATTCAGGCTAGTTCATAAAAATCCATAATGGATGGCTTCAATTAAAAAGGAATACACATACTACTTCTAAAACAGTAGTCATTAAATAAAGCAAGAAAATGTAATCTTACCTCCTAGGGTGTGTTGTTTTTTGTTTGTTTGTTTGTTTTTTAGGTATTTCTTAGACACTATGGAGCCTTTCCTTAGAACAACATACTGAATTCTCAGCACACTTCCATGGGATTCAGAAGTATCGTGGTCTAACCATACCTGGGAAAAGTGTGTTTTTTGGTCTGTTTGGATTATTGTAACAAAAGACCTAAGTCTGAGTGACCAAAACACAGAAATTTATTTTTTCAAGCATACAAAACAAGTCATTCTCTCTAATTCCAATTCCAGAGATTTTTCTTTACTACTTGTGTATACTTTTAGACTCATCAATATTTATATAAATGCATGTACTTATATATGACATGCTTAACATCTGAATATTATAAATTGTACATATATAATTTTAACATTAAAATTAGATTATACTTTAGTGCTATTCTGAAACATTTTTAATTTAATACGTATCTATCCAAGTTATTACATATAGAATTATTTCATTCAGTTGATTGAATATTTTATTATAAGGATATATCAATTTATTCATTTGTATGTTTTGATATAAATTTAGATTAATTAATTTCTTTTGTATTATAAAGATTTCCACTAAGCTTTATAAGGTAGGTATTGTCTCCATTTTAGGTGCAGAGGGATTAAGTAACTTGCCCTAATTTGCCCAGCAACTAAGTAATAGAGCTGGAATTAATATTTTAAAAATCTAATCAAGAATCCACATCTTCAGTACTATATTATGCTACTTTTTTTTCCTTCAACCTACCTTAGCTCTGTTTACTGAATTAGAAAAAAGATTTAATGTATAAAATATATCTAAACTGGGTGCCATAATGTGTGCTTGCAGTTCCAGCTACTCAAGAGGCTAAGATGGTGGGATTGCTTGAGGGCAGGAGTTGAGTTCATCTGGGCAACACATTGAGACTCCTGTTTCTCTCTCTCTCTTTTTTTTTTTTTAATTTTTTTAATTTATTTTTTCTTTTTTTTTGAAACAAAATCTTGCTTTGTTGCCCTCGCTAGAGTGCCATGGCATTATCATAGCTCGCAGGAATCTCAAAACTCCCGGGTTCAGGTGATCCTCCTGCCTTAGCCTTAGTAGCTGGAACTACAGGTGCTTGCCACAATGCTCAGCTCATTTTCCATTTTTTTTAGTAGAGACAGGGTCTTGCTCTTGCTCAGGCTGATCTTGAACTCCTGAGCTCAAGGGATCCTCCCAGAATGCTAGGATTACAGACATGAGCTGCCATTCCCGGCTCTTAGAAGAAAGGAATCTAACTTTGAAACTCTCCTGAGCATAATTTAATATGCTGTCTTAGGGAGATTGGAAACCTTAACATCACACATTATTCAAATATAATTTGTAGTTATATAATATAGAAGTAGAAAGTTTAAGCCATAACCTTGTCAGTGTTCTCAAACTTCAATGTACATGTAAATGACAGAGAGTATGGGAGGATCTTGTTGAAATCCAAGTTCAGATTCAATAATCTGGGGTGGACCTGGGTCTCTTCACTTCTGATGAACTCCTAAGGTGGCCAGTACTGCTCTTTATGTATGAGGAGCAAGGATTTAGGTACTTCATACTGACGTTTGGCAAACCTTATTAGGTGTTTTATTGCCATTTTATGTCTTTCTGGTACCTATTTTTATAAGTCATCTGTGATAGTACATAAATAAATGGATAGGGTTTTTGTAGTACTTTCTATTCTATGTTCTGGGATGGCCACCCTGTACATACCACTTAACATTGCTGGGAAAAAGAAAATTTTCTTTATGTGGTATTAATGCATAGTACTTAAAATAACTACAGTCAGATTTTTGTGTGTGTACTTAATATACCTTACACGCTTATTTAATCATTTCTTCTATATCATTCTTAATTGAGGGAAACAACATTTCATTTTGAAAGATAACAGCTGTCTGTAGTTGAACTAAAAATATTTTTTATCATTATTTTATTCTTTAGCAATAATATACTTTATAGTTACAAAAATGAATAGCAGTTCAGTGTTGTGTGCCGGGCACTATATCAAATGCTTAGCCGGCATGATTTCATTTTAATCATCATGACATCCCTCATTTATTCACCCATCAACTATGTGAGTACCTCCTCTGTTCCAGGAGTGTGCATACAATGGTAGGCCAAATAAACACAGATTGTGTTCTACAGCTTAGTGCAGTGGGAGGTGCTGTACAATAATCAAGCAATCATAGATCTGTGATGGCTGTAAAAGAAAAGTTGTTAATTATAACATTTACCATTTTTTTCTACTTTCAACCACAAAAGAGAATTCTGCTTTCACCTTAGCAGTTCCCGACTAGCCGCCTCCTCCTCCTCCACTCCACTCCAAGGAGAATTCTTCTCGTGGCTGCTGCGTTCCTGAGCTGTTGTGATGGGAGATCCAACTAATGGGCAGAGAGACAAAACTTTGGAAGTGACAGTGAATAGTTTATACAAGAAAGAAAGAACAGAAGTAGGAGGAAATAATTTATAAAGAAAATGCAATTTTTAAAAAAATAGTTGAATACTTGAAGAGCATCATATTAATTTGAGGAAATAAAGTGTCATCAGTACTTTAAATGGAAGACTTTTTAAACCACACTTATTTTACCAGATGCTATTTATTTGAATTTTTCTATGTGCCCAGGTCTATTAGTAGCTACCAGAGTAGGATATAATTCTGTCCATGCCCTTAAGACTATTAGAGTTGTCAGTGAGAAAAAGTTGAAATATTTAGAAAACAATGAAAGACTCTTCTTTACACACGTTGGCCCTAATAGTAATTATGCTGACTTGAGGCTAATTGGACATGTGCTTAGAAGAATGCTAACTTTAAAAAGCTATGTTCTCTTTCTAGGAGTAATACTATGTTCATTTTGATTATTAATTGATGGAGAATTCTTCTTGATGTTAATCAGATCTTTATTTGACCTTTATATTTTAATGCTACATTGTTGTGATTTCTAAGATGTTTTGTTTTCCCTGTTGTTATTATGATTTGGGACATCTTAATATATTTTGAAGATTATATTATAAGAAACTTTAATTAAGTTTCTGAATATTAAAAGTAGCTCTATGTTTTTCTTTTAAAAGGAAGATCTGAAAAATTTTTATAAATTTTGTCTTGGAAATTAGTTTATTCATTATGTTTAATTTTAGGAAATGGTGCTCTTGCAGAACATTCTGAAAATGTGCATATTTCAGGAGTGTCAACTGGTAAGTCATTTTTTGTAATGTTTAAATTTCATGCATGACTTATATGATAAATATTGAAAGCCACCTGGTATTTTAAGAAGTGATATTTGGCTATAAAAATTATTAATGTTTTTTGCAGCATGTAATAAGGAATGAAGTAACTGGAACATGGAGAAATTCTTATAAGATAAAATTGATCCTTGCATGCCCATGGATTGATTATACTCTTTCAAATGGACTGCATAATTATTTTTTCATACAAACATTGAAACAAGAGAAAAGTTAGCTCAAGTTAAATTAGTATTCTCTTTCTTAGCGAAGTTATATGAAATGAAACTTACTAAAATATAATTTGAATGCTGTCCTTAGGATTAGACCCTTAGAAATTAAGCATTTTGCTTGATTTTTAGATTAGAGTACTAGTCTACTTAAAACTGTTATACTTGAGTGCATAGTTTATTTGCCATTGAAAGCATCTCCTGCATCCTACTTGTGTATGTATAAATACTGTATTCATCAATTCATCAATTGATTCTTTGTGTCATCTTGTAATTTGGTGGGTTTTCTTCACATGAATCAAAACGGGAGATTTGCTCTTTGTTTTGTGTACGACTTTGTGTCAGAAAGTTAAGAGACTTAATAATTATCTAAGGGTTAGTATGCACTAGTCAAACACATTGACAAGCCTGGTTTTCTAAAAATGAACAAGTGCCTCAGTAGCCACATTAATTCTTTTGTAATTTGATTCACTTTAAAATACGGCTTCACATGGTATATAATTTTATATATCGAGTAAAAATAAGGGTATTTTAAAGATGACCATTTTTTCTATGCATTTTCAATAGCTAATAAGAATTATGATTGCTTTTCCAAGTTGAAACTATGGAGTAAGGTTATTTACAGATAGATCTTAATTTTCACAGCCAAATTCAGTAGTTTTCAAAACTTTTGGTCTTGGTACCCTTGTAAGCTTTTAAAAAATATTAAGGACTTTTAATCTGCTTGGGCTGCTATAACAAAATACATAGGGTAGCATAAATAACATATTAATTTTCTCACAATTCTGGAAGCCAAAAGTCCAAGATCAAGATGTTGGGAGAGTTAGTTCCTAGAGAGACCTCTCTTCCTGACTTATAAATCGCCACCTTCTTGTTGTATCCTTACACAGCCTTTCTTCTGTGGTGTGTCTAGAAAAAGAGAGAGGTCTCCTATGTCTCTCATAAGAACATCCATCCTGTTGGATTAGTGGCCCACCCTTATGATCTTATTTATCCTATTACCACCTTGGAGGTTCTATCTCCAGGGACTTAGGCTTCAACATATGTGGGTTTGGGGGGAGGGGTGTACAATTCAGTCCATAGGAGGTTTTCCAAGAGTTTTTGTTTATGTGCACTCTAGCTACTGATATTTACTGTATTAGAAATTAAAATTCAGAATTTGTTTTGAAACTTACTGATTTAATTTAAAAAACAGAAATGAATGTATTGTATGTTTATATCAGTATGTAATAATTCAATGAAAAATATTTTTCATTACATAAAACATTAATAAAAAAGATAGCATTGTTTGATAATTTTGTAAAGTCTTTAATGATTGCCTTGAAGACAGATTCTCACATCTATTTCTGCATTCATTCTTTTGCAACATGATGTTTTATTTCACATAAGTGAAGACATTCCATCCTCACACTGATGTGTAATTAGAAAAGAGAGGAGTATTTTAAAAGACTTTTTTATATAATTGTGAATATTCTTTAATACTAAACCAGAACTCAGCAAGTGGTAGTTGGTGGTAATGTGGAATCTGAAAATATTAGTGAACTTTTTGTATACTCTGTTACATTAAAATCTAATGGGCTTTTCTTGCCCTTTGAATTTGTTTTCTTATAATGAATGATTTTATAATATACATTGGTCATCTACAAAATACTGATTTGCTGAATTATGCAGATTAATATGGAATATGAGAAGTTATGGAAATTTGGACAGATCCAGTATGTACTTAAATTCTGAACCTTATATCAGCTCATCAAGATTAGACTCTACTTCTTATGTTTATCTGTTTGCTTAAAATTAGTCTACAAGTCTTCTGTTGAACATTGATATTGCCCTTTTTCCTTGCTTTTGAATTTCAAATATATATTTAGAAATGTACATTAATTTTCTAAGGCTACCATAACAAAGTACCATACACTGGTTAACTTAACAGGAATTTATTTTCTCATGATTTTGGAGGCTAGAATTTTGATCACAAGATGTCAAGTAGGGTTGGATTCTTGTGAGTTCTCTCTCTTCACTTGTCGGTGAGTGTCCCTGTGTGTGTGGTTGTTCTAATCTCTTTTTGTAAGGACGTGGGTCATATTGTGTTAGTACCCACCCACCTGACCTCTTTTTAACTTAACTGACTTTTTAAAGAACCTTCTCTCCAAATACAGCTACACTCTGAAGAAGTATTGGGGTTAGGACTTTAACATAGAGTGGTGACATAGTTTATCCCATAACAAAATGTGTATTTTAACTAAATGTATTTATACTTATTTATACCTCCATTTCAGAGGTCAGTGAAACCTTATTAGGCTGATCTGTTCTAATTATACTATGAAAAAACTAAATGGATGCTGCCTCCAAAGCTGCTTTTGTGTACACAGATTCTTTGCATTTTTTCTATGGCCAGCATGGCGCTATGAATGTAATGTTTAATATGATAGAAGCTGTCTGAAATCCTTATATCCCCTGTAGAAACTAGGGCCCCTTTAGTGCTGGTATGAGTGGAGAACCAGCCCTTGGAAAATCTTCTAAATGTAGGATTTGCTTTCCCTTGAGACCAGCAAGCAACAGATATGGTGAGGCACTTGGGTATGCAGTGGGGTTACCTGTTCCTGCTCTTCGCTGCTCCTTTGACAGCACAGGCTACTCCATCTGCCAGTGCTTACTGCCCTCCTTAGTCACTGTTTGCACTTTGGGAAATATACTGACAATTTTAGAAGGAACTTTAACTTTTCTACAGTTAGTGTTATCAGGTTATTTATTATCCAAATCAGGCACTTTGAAAGTGAAAGAGTACACTATTTTTAATTATGCTGGCACCACTGACAAAATCAGGGCTGTCCTGGACAAATCAGGATGTGTGGTCACGCCGTCTGTAAATGAATTAAATTCACCTGATACGGACTTTGTCCCTAGAAGGGTGGAAGTAAGCAATGAGTAAAACATTATTTTTTCAGTTAACCTATCATTTAATATCAGAAATAAATATGCAGAATGAATCTGTCATGTGCTATTAATGTACTAAGTCCTGTGGCAAATATTGAGCTTACATGTATTAAGTTAGAATATCCTGTGAGCAGTATATATAACTTAATATTAACTTTTCTTATGTTATTAATTAAGAATAGTACTAAATTCTTTGTTTTGTATACTTATGAATTTTTTGGAAATCATTAATTTCTGATTGATAGTATATTTTTGGTTCTTGTGCTTGAAATAATTTTTTTGCATTTTTAATATTCTACACACTTTCATCTTTCTTTTCCAATTTTTACCAAGAGACAGGTCTTTGCTTTTTGCTGGTTCTTATGCTGTAGATTGACATAAGTAATTTCAGTTAAATTATAAAAAAAAAAAAAAGTATGTGTTCATTCTGAGGAAGTAAAGAAAGAAAAAAATAAATATGTATCTAGTGATTATATAAAAGGAAAGAATTATTGGATAAGATCTTTTATTAATGCTTTTTATCTTTAATTGGGAACTTTTCATGGTCTAGAATTTTAAATTTCCTACATGTATAAATTAGAAAAAGGAGAAGAGACAAATGGCATTTTTGTAAATCTAAGAGTATGTGAAAATCATTTATGAAATTATAGAAACTGCCAAATAATTTGTTTACGTTAAAGCATAGGAAGGCTATTTTAATGATTTTTCAAAGAGTCTAAATTATGGTATGTGCGTCGTGAGTATTTTAATGTCTGAATTTTTTTAATAGCTAGATTACTGTTCATCTGCTACATGGAGTAAAACATATTTTAGGACAGGTTGAATTATGACAAGGCTTTTGCACACATTAAACAAATAAATTTTTTTAATATAACTACTTTAAACTTAGTTTATAATCTACGATATTGATTTGAATCAGGATAATTCTAGAAATAGTTTATGTTCTCCCTACTATTGATTACTTCCCAATTAACTTTTTTGTTTTTACAAATTCTATACAAGTTGTATTAAAAATCTAGAAAAATTAGAAAACAAAAAAATTTTTAAAAGCCACTCATTAATCATATGTAGTCTAATTAATATTACCATGTTAATTTATTTCACATGTGCCTTTTCTGTGCATACCTTAAAAATAGTTGCATATGCATTTGAATTATAACTAACTTTATCTCCTTTCTAGATGTAATGTTACATCTTACTTTTTTCATTAGTCTTTATATCCATTATTTTAATGCCTGCATAAAACTCCTGTCAGAATTCTACACTGTGAATATCAGTGTAGTAATATCAGAAGTAAATATGCAGAATGAATCTATCATGTGGGTTGTTTCCAATAGGTTTTCTCCACTCTGGATCATGTTCAAGGGACCCCAGCCCCCTGCACGGTTGAAAATTGATGTATAACTTTTTAGTCCTTCAAAATGTAACTGCTTAATAGCCTACTGTTGACTAGAAGCCTTATCAATAACAAAGATAGTTGATTAACACATACTTTGTGTGTTACATGGATTATGTACTGTAGTCTTAGAGTAAGGCAAAAGAAAAGCAAATGTTATTAAGAAAATCATAGGAAAGGGGAAATATATTTACAGCACTGTACTGTACAGGGTGGCCATAAAGTCATGTGCAATTTTAAATAATTTGTTTACATCAAAGCATTTACATTACATTTTACATTGCATTTTACATTACGTTACATTTTAAATTGCACATAGACTTTATGGCCACCTTATATTTGTTGATACCGTAAATTTACATTGTTTGTAAGATGAATTGTCTGTCTGAACTGGTAGGCAAGTGCAGCTGCAGACCTCAATCTAATAGTACATACAAATCATTTTAGCTTTTTCTTGTAATATCATGACTCTTCTCTGCTTTTTGGGTGTGCTTCCAGCATATCTAGTGGCATTTTGTATGGGTCCAATGCACTAAATATGATGGAAACTATATGAGAACCACATGAAATCACCTTTTACTGTGATATGCAATTTGCTGCAGAGACGAACTGCTCTCATGAGATGATCAGCATCACGTGGTATTTTATGTGGACGCTTGGAACACTTGAGCTCAGCACAACAGCAACAAGAAGTGGCTATGAAATTATTACAGTAGTACATTACAGTCAATTTTATGCAGTTATGATTTAATGCCACATACTTACATTTCTCTGTGACTGCAGATGGTGCCATGTATAATCTGTAAGGTTTGTATGCATAAGTTTTGATAAATTTTAGCTTTTTAAAATAGATTTGTGTTTATTTGGTGGTAGTAAACTATAAAATAGACTACTATCTACATATACTTTGTGCATTAGTAACATAACTTTTTTCTTAATTTTTTCTATATTTCTAGGCTATATGATTTATTGGTATTTCAAATCATTGCAGATCTCCAAAGATTTTTCTGATATATTTATTGAAAAAAATCTGCATATAAATGGGCCGTCACATTTCAAACCCGTATTGTTCAAAGGTCACCTGTATATCTAAGCTTTTTTATGTCTAAAAATATTTCCTTAGCATAAAGTTCTAAAAGTACAGTTTTGTCAAAGGTCATAAATAATTTAATGACTCTAGAAACCTTTGACAGATTGCTTTCAAAAATGGATGTGCCAGTTTACACAGCTGTCTGCAGTGTATGAGAGCATTACATTCGGTCTGATCATGTTTTTCTTATCTAACTTTTCTCCTTATACTTCTGTTCTAGTTCCAAATTTTATTTCCCCCAGATTGTTTAAAAAAACCAAAGAGGAACTGTTTTCTTCTGATTTTGATTTATGGCTTAACTTTGCAAAGAATATAAGAATGAGATTGGCTTTTCTTTATAGTTAGGCAAAAACTAGCCTAAAATTTAAAAATTATTTTCTGGTTAGATGTTGTAGCTTGTTTCTTTGTCAGGTGGACAGTTTTTTTACTTATGAGAATTAACATGTTATTTCCAGTTGTCAGTGATAGAGCTTCTAAATGTTCCTACCTTTAAACGATGGCTGAATGTTCTCTGTGAGTTTACTTTGATCTTGAGTCTGCTCTACATTCCACTTAGGATCTTTTGTCAGGCAAAGCTGACATGTTTTGAGAGCTGAGAAAGAGAAGTTCCTTTCTTAATCCTTATTCATATTAACTGAACTAGCAGAGTATATAAAACAGACTTCAGATGTGTTATGTATTGTTCTTTATGTGGTCAGATTCTCTTCTGTTAGAATCGTCACTGTTTCTTGCTTTTGTATATTTGCATTTTACAGTTCCTATTGTAGAATTCAAAGGCCTTGCCCACTGCTGATCCTATATGTCTTTTACAACTGATAAATTACCTATGGCCTTTTTAATTGGGACATATTTTCTAATTGCAATTAATTTTCTTGCAGATTAGTTAGCAACATTTTGTAATATGTAATATAGTAAAATGGTTTTTGTTTTTAACTACAGCTTTAAGTTTAAATATTACAGCAAGGTATTTTGAAGTTTCTAAGGAAGATCATCTAGAAAATAAAACATTTACTCCAGAATTTTTAAGATCGTCCACATAAAGGAAAGGAAATAGTAAATAAAGCTTAAACTGTAGATGATAGAAGTTTACAGCATTTCTTAAATATAGAAAAATTCCAAGAATGAGAGCAGGTCAAATAGTCCTTTGCACCTTTTCTGTGTGATTTTGATATTTTATAGTTATTCAGACAAGTACCTGGATCACTTACTAAAGTTACTAAAAAAATTTCACTATTTTTTTTCCCAATGTTATAATAATATGTTTTACCCATGTTTGAAATGAAGAAAGGGGAAAAAACTTACATTTTAGTAGATAATGAATACATTAAAGTTTTTAGGATTTCAGAATTTAAAAATAGAACTTAGTATGATCCCAAGAAACTATCTTTCAGATGAAGAAAGGAAGGAATACAAGACAGAGTCCATTAAAAAAAAAATTACTGTAGGATACTATTAATTTTAAAGTTATTGCTACTTCCAGAGAGTTTAGTTAGGAGGCTTGTAAGCTTTTAAAGTGCTCCCTTTAAGTTTTAGAAAGGAAAGTAATGGTGGCATTATTTGCATATTATATGTTATGTGGTTTAATTTTATTGATAATGTTTTATATGAAGCATCTTCATATTACATTATTATAACTTATATATTGTCAAATATTTATTGAACAATTATATGGGGGGGGGGGTTGTTTGTTTGACAGTGTCTCACTTTGTCACCCTTAGTAGAGTGCCCTGGCTTCAATAGATCACAGCAACCTCAAACTCTTGGTCTCAAGTGATCCTCTTGCCTCAGCCTCCGTTGTAGCTGGAACTACAGGCACCCACCACAATGCCTGGCAATTAGAGGCAAGGTCTCATTTTTGCTCAAGCTGGTCTCAAACTCCTGAACAGGCAGGAGCTACCTGCCTCGGCCTCCCAGAGTGCTAGGATTATATGTGTGAGCCATCATGCCCAGCAACAATTACATTTTTATAACAAAATTATTATTTTTTTTTTTTAGTGTTTTTTGTTTGTTTGTTTATTTATTTATTGTTGCAGTTTGGCTGGCACCCTATTCACTGAGCCACAGGAGCCACCCAATATAACAAGATTATTATATGTTTTATTTTTATCTTATATTACAGGTTGAGCATCCCAAATCTGAAATCTAAAAACTTGAAATGCTTCAAAATCAGAAACTTTTTGAACAATGGTGATACAGCACTATAAGAAAATGCTCATTTGAGCATTTTAAATTTAGGATTTTTGTATTTGGGATTCTCAACCAGTAAGTGTCTATCTGCACATATTCCAAAATCCAAAAGAAGTTTGCATTACTTATCTCAAGGATTTTTGATAAAGGTTACTTAAAATCTATTATAGTAAACCATAAATGAACTCAACATTAGACTAGTCCATGGGAGTGCTGCGACTGTAGACCTGAATTGTGGCAGAGCGTGTGACAGGGCAGAAATGACGTTCATCTGGATGCATCCGCTCCATTGATGTGCCAGACCCAGTGAAGGCTTAAAAAAGAGAGTTGCATTCAAACATTTAACATTTTCTTTTCCACTTAGTAACTTTGAGAATATATTGTACAAAAAACAGTGAGTAAACTATTAGCAGGTGAGTAAACTATATTTGGATGTCAGTTGACTAATAGCCCAATAAGATTAAGAGAGTAATTTGATTTAAACAATAATTGAAATACAGTATCCAGAACAAAGCAGATGATAGTTCTTTACTCCTCACTTAAACACGTTGTGGGTTATGTTTATTGACAAAAGACAATGACTGGAACACTTCTGGAAGATGTGTGTGTACTATAAATTATGTCAAAGCCATTAGATGGCTTAAAAAGAAATCACAAGCTCCAAGGCTAATTTGTTCACTCAGGGGCTGGTTTCTGCCTTCCCTCTATTATGCTTCCAGTAGGAGTTATGGTAAGCTTCAAAAATTAATAATTTTTCCCACTCAGTAAAAGTAAAAGTAGTGGCTTTAGCATTATAGTCTTCTGTAGTGCTTAAAATTGGAAAATGTAGGTACCATTTCAATAGTTTTTATGATCTCTTAAGCCCTTAAAAAGGGTATAAGGGAAGGGAGAGGAGGTTTGATAGAGGGAGGGTAAAAGGCAGGACCACACCTATGGAGCATATGGCAAGGGTACAAGTCAGATCTGGCAAGGGTAGAACATAAATGTCTTAACACAATAATCAAGTAAATGAGGCGAAAGCTGTGTTGATTGCTTTGATGTAACCACATCAGATTGTATAGAAAAAAAATCAACACATTGTATCCCACATATACATAAATGTATTCTGGATCTATGTGTGTTTGACTTAATTTAAACAAAAAAAGTATAAAGGGACAAATCTTCCCTATTCATGTTGTTGTATGCTTTGTAAGCAAAATTCAAAATTATTTTCACTATTTAGAAATTTCAGGGGAGGAAGCTTTTTATATAGTTCCGTTTTGGGGTAGCTATATTCAGTTTTTTTGCTGTCCTTCATTCATATTGTGCTGTGACCCTGTTTTTCTATTTATCCTTTTTCTCTCTTTATCGATATATGACTTTGTGTTTTACTTTACTACCTTTATCTACTGTAACCCTTCGGGGTTTTTTTGTTTGTTTGTTTGTTTGTGTGTGTTTGTTTGTTTTTTAGAGACAGAGACTCACTTTGTCACCCTGGGTAGAGTGCTATCACATCACAGGTCACAGCAACCTCCAGCTCTTCCTGCCTCAGCCTCCCGAGTAGCTGGGATCACAGGAGCCTGCCATAACGCCCGGCTATTTTTTCTTGCAGTTTGGTCAGGGCTGGGTTTGATCCCGCCACCCCCAGTATATGGGGCCTGTGCCCTACTCACTGAGCCACAGGCACTGCCCAACCCTTGATTATTTTTTATTTGTTTTGAACATCAGTGACTTTCAAAAAAGCAAAGAATTAACCTTCCTTGATTAGAGTTAATAGTCAAGTAAAATACTTTGGTCCTTAAAGAATGTTAGGTAGAATGAAAGCTGCTTTCATTCTTCAAGTATCTCTACTAATGCAGAAGGATATTTATACAGATTATAAATGGATGCAGGATTTCCTACTTGCCATACGAACATGTGATTTCTGATAATACACATAGGCCTGAGAGTAATGAGACGGTCCTAAATGGGAGTGATTGATTATACATTATTTTTTCTGCTTGCACTGATTCTTGTCTTTTAAATTATAATTTAAAAGTTTCTCATCTTAGATTAATAAATATTGCCACAAGTTAAGCATCCCTAATCCAAACTTCTGAAATTTGAAATCTTCTAGAAAAGAATCTGAAACTTTTGGAGGACTGATATTCATGCTGAAATGATCGATTCCTTTGAGCATTTTAGATTTGAATTAGGGATGTTCAACCAGTATGAATATGCAGATATTCCAAAATTCAAATAAAGTCTGAAACACCTCTGGTCCCAGGCATTTTGGATAAGGGATACTCAACCTATGTTCAAGTGTAGTAATTATTTCCATAAAGGGAGAATTTCAGCTTTCAGCTGACTTTAAAAAAAAAAAAATGAAATTTGGAGTAATGCTAAGGAAATACTGTTCACATCCAGTCTCTGTGGTGTTTCAACTCTGTCCCTCCTCAGTATGATGACGTCTGACATTTCCATTATGACAGAGCTCAGCTCAGGTACCAAGTGATCAAAAAGCCCATTCAAAGAGTCTAGACAACAAAGGGTCAAAGAAATAAGACATTAGGTATGGGCAAGTTACAAAAGGGGACTTTTGTACTGAAGCTGTTTTTCCCTGCCCAGGGGTTTCTAAAGTTTGGCATTCAGGTTGCAGGGTTTGGTTATGTCATACATGACAGTCATCAAAGGGCTGCTCTAGTACTTTAACTTCATCTGGCAGGTTCTGACACTCAGTTGGTCACTTGCCCTGTGTTCTCAGTGGCCCATAGACTCTGTATTCAATATACATGATTTCCAAACAGATTGTTCGTTCAGTATTAACAGTCTGTAAGGGTGCTACCACCTTTCATTCGTCACCTGGCCATCTCAGCTTTCCCCATCTCTGTCCATTCCTCTTTCCTCTGAAATGTCTCCCTTAGCATCCTTCCTTTAATATTACTATTCTCCTTACCCTAAGCATCTTATCCATGATTAATTAATTATATGTACATTCTCTTTATCAAAAAAGTAGATTCTAGAATACTGTTTATAAAATCTTATAATTCTAAAGAGACTAAGAAGCTTAGTCCTTTCTGTAGGCCCTAAGTGATTTATAGCAAATAGGAATCAGTCTTTAGAACTAAGCTTTAAAACAAAGCATACTTTTTCTCCATGTTATTATAAATTACATATCCTTTCTTTCCATGTTAATGTAGGACCAATAGTTTTTTTTTCCCCCCGAAATAGACCAATTTTGTCTTCACTGAAATGTTATTAAAGCAGCTCCTTTCTACCTATCTCATAATTATTCCAGTTGTCATGAGGAGCTCCTTAGTGGGCAGTAGTTTGCCTTCAGGGGTTAAAAGTGCAGCTTCTGAAGCCTGTTGCCTGGGTTCATTTCCATCTGTGACACTTGTTAGTTTTTTGTGACCTTAGGAAAATTACTTAATTTCTCTGTACCTACGTTTTCCCCCTTACCTGTTAAACAGAGATAATAATAGTAAGTATTAAATGTAAAAAGACAAGAGAAAGAGAAGTACCTGACAGGTAGTAAGAGCTCAGTAAATGTTAGCTAATTTTATAATATTGTTAACTGCCATGGATCTACAGGCTTGAATGCAGGCTTCACTTTGATATTTACAGGCCTTGGACTTATGAGCCATAAACTTCTGACTGGCAATAAAAGTCTCATCCTCAGCATGTGTGCTGCACTTAGCCTTTAAGTTTCAAACTGGTACTGTTTCTAAATTAAGAGTGAGCCAGTAGGTATCTGATTTAATGCTAATCATAGAACTACGTGTTGTAATTCTTCCATGTTTTGGTTCCTTTCATTATTTGACTAGGACACAATATTTTCTAAGTATTGCATGATTCACTTGTTCACCTTCAGAAGCATTCTTTTAGCCCATGTGGTCATTGAAGAGACATCATTTACTTACTAATTTTTATTTTGGAGAAGGCGGGGTTTTTTAGGCATGTTTATTTTCATTGAAATCAAACCCTTCTTTCTAGTTTTCAACACTTGGAATTGCTTCCCGTGTTCATCAGTCATATTGAAATTAATAATATTTATGAGACATTCTATACAGTACTCTGAAAAATGAGGTGACCACTGTTAATTATAATTGTATCCTTTCCTTTGCTCATGAACAAAGTAAATGTGATTTTGCTCCATAGTGGAACTTTCATAAAATGTAATTTTATAAAAAGAAGAGCCTCTGCGTTTGCTTTTATCTTATCTCTGCCTCCCCAGTTTCTCTTCCCACAAAAACCTTTATAAAATACTTGGATCACATCACTTCTTTTTGTAGTAGGTCTACTTTGGCTTGGCTAGTATCTGTGCAATTGGGTCGTTAAATTCTAACTAATTTGGAATGTGCTTTTTATGCTGACTCCATCTACTTCTGTTCTCTGAAAGAAATCCTTTGTTCATAGTGGTATAGCCCTCCCTGTTCTATACTTGTACAATATAGGCTTTTGGTGGGCTTTTGTTTCTGTTTGATAATAATCAGATATTTAACTTTACATGTGACATTTCCTTAAATTTACTTTAGATACATATTATTTAGTACTATATTGTCTTGTGTACTGTCATAGTAACTGTTAAGATGTTTCCTGAGTTTGCTTAACAAACATACATCATTGTTACAAAACTATGATTTCCAAGACAGTGTGAATTCTCTTTACTTCTTTTATGCCCTTCATACATGTCTTATAAAGTTAGGTGATCAACAAACAAAGCTGATTTTCCCTTGTATTTCACTTTTGTGATTTATTAAACTCAAAGGCACAAATATTTCATGTTGCTTTTAGTCTCAGCTTTATTAAGCATCAACTCTTGTAAGTTTTAAAAAGAAACTCAGTTCTTCATCTGTGGAATAGGAGATTACACTTTTTTTCTTTATAAGTGGTTCAGCTCTAATTATAAATATCTTTGCCTGGTTCTTTTTTTTCCGGGCTTTAAAAACCGTGAAATCTCAAATTGCAGGGCAGTTTATTTAACATTATTTTGAAGTGATCCTTTCCTCTGCAATTTTTTAAATGATTGCTTTAAGGATAGTGAGTAAAGCCATAGTTCTGTGCTTTTCTGAGGGATTATTAAAATAGTATCAAAATAAGCAGGTCTTGAATGTTTCTCAGTAAGTTACTTTTCTGTTCTTCCTAAACTGTACAATAAAGTTATTTTAAACCATGAAACTGCTATCATAATTTTATTATGAATATCATCAGAGAATTTGTACGCATACATTCTTTAGCTAATTCTTCCTTTCTCAATTGGTAGCATATATGACAAATCAAAAATCATATGTATTTAATTAGTCTTTTAGTGTAGCTTGACCACTAGCATTAAATAATATCATTATCTTCTGTTTTTTGTTTCAGACCTGTACAGTAAGGTCCACTACAACTTAAATAAGATTTTGTGGACTGGTCAGATAACCTAACTACTATATATTCTACAAATAAGATGCTGTCCAGGTTTAAAGGTTGCTATCTTTTGTTTCCTTTTTTTTTTTTTTTTTTTTTTTTTTTTTGAGACAGAGTCTCAAGCTGTCACCCTGGATAGAGTGCCGTAGCATCACAGCTCACAGCAACCTCCAATTCCTGGGCTCAAGCGAGTCTCTTGCCTCCGCCTCCCAAGTGCTGGGACTACGGATGCCCGCCACCACACCCAGCCATTTTTTGGTTGCAGCCATCGTCATTGTTGTTTGGCAGCCCAGGCTGGATTCAAACCCGCCAGCTCAGGTGTATGTGCCTGGCACCTCAGCCCACTGAGCCTCAGGCGCCAAGCCAGGTTACTATCTTTTCAATGAACATGTAGAACCCGTTTAATGTGGGGATTTGTTTCTAGAATTATGGGAAATTTTAAGTATAGGTGTGTATCATTATCATCCAGAATACTCGAACATTTGTTAATATCTAAAGCTACTGACCAAAGTAGATTACATAGATGCTTTTGTAGATGTTTGTGTTCCAAGAACAAAATACTGGTATTCTAAATTAAGAGATGTATTAGGGAACCAAAGAGTAAAATAAAATCATTTCTGCCCCAGCACGACATATGTGTTCCTGGAAAACCTCGCATTTTGCAAAATCACATGCTAAAATAAGTTTGTGAGGAAAGTAGTCAGGCTCGGTGGTTTATGCCTATAATCCCAGCTACTAGGGAGGCTGAGATGAGAGGAACATTTGAGTCCAGAAGTTTAAGGCTGCAATTAGCTATGATCATGGCACTGCATTCTAGCCTTGGTGAAAAAGCAAGACTCCATGTCTTTAACAAATAAAAATAAAAATTGAAATGTTGAACCAGAGCCCTTACAACTACGCAGCTTTGTAGATACAGCCCTGACAAATAAAATATCAATCTGAACACAGCATAGTCAAATTACCTGTGGACATTTGTGATTAGAATCAGTCTATATTCTGCAACCACGCATTCCGGTTCTTTCTTCCCCCTTAAAAATGTTTGCATCTTACAGAGACCAATTTAATGAAAACTAAAAATATGCTGCAGTCATGTCCTTCATCAATTAAAGTGTGATTTTGTTTTGTTTTCATAATGGTACCATGCCTTCACATTTCCATGTACATGTGTAGCTTCCCAAGATAGTTTATTATGGAAGAAAACCAGGAAGTTCTTTAAGCCAGAAAAATAACTATTTTTTTGTAATAAAGGAGGGTTCTTCTACAGGGTTTTTCTATGTATTTTTAAAACTGTGAACACTTCTACCTCTGATTATTTCAAATCATTAGCATGCTGGGAATAAAATCTTAAATTATTTGGCATTATACTCACACAATTCCTCTATTTGCCAATTACATGTAAACTAATTCTTAAGAATTAACCAGACAATAACTCGAATAATTATGTGTAAGCAATAGAAAAGATATGAGTAGAATAAATGTAGGCAAAAGGTCAGGTTTAATGTGTCCTAAATTGGGAGTATATTTAAAATCTCTTAAGATGAGATTCAGAACAGCAAAACCATGTAGACATCTTGGTTTGAAACAGAAAGATTCATTCCCTAAAGGAAGGTTTTGTAAATATGTATCCCAACCCCATCCTTAATCTGGATTTTACCCATGTCAGAAGATAACAGTTAATTGTAATATAATTTCTCACTGTTTCCAGAGCATAATGGTGCCTAGCACTTACTAAACAATCACTGCCTTTTTCCCACGTAGCCCAGACGCAGCTGTGGTAGGTGTCAGGCCTTACTACTGACTGCTCTGATCTGGTGTATCATGTGGTGTTACTTATTGACAGTTTACTACGTAGTACATAACCCAAGCAATGTACTATGTCCTTTACCAAAATAATTGTATTTAGTCCTTGCAACATCCTGTGTACTAGATGGTTTTAATCCCCATTTACAAGGGAAGAAATGTACATTTAAATTTTATCAAATTGATTGCTATAAGCCACTTCAAATCTTTTTAAAAGATATAATGTTAAATGAATAACAAAAAATGAAATTATAGTTGATGGTAGGTGTAGGAGCTGAAGTCTTGTGATGAATTGAGACTGGGAAAGCAGTGAAATAATAAAAAATTAGAGGACTCAGGGGATGCCAGTTAGAAGACTGGGGCAGATGTGTAGGAGATGAAGCAGGCTTTGGTTCCCTAGGAATGGGATGAAGATGGGCTTAGTTTCTGACTTTGAAATTTCCAATGTTAATTGTTGTGAGGCCTATCTTTATTTCCTGTCCTTGTAAATCCTTGTGATTGCCCGTGGTATCTTAAAGTAAATTTCTTTTTTACTTTAGTGCCTTCCATTAGCCAAATGATGCCTAAGACAATGTGGATTCAAAAAGTAGGATAATGAGAGGGATTTGTGAAACACTCAGTTCTGATCATGTTGAATTTGAGATAAGAATGTTCTTAGGGCACTTAACAATGCAAAGCCTCTAGGTTAGAGATTTTAAGCTCATGACTTATAGATCACAGTTGAAATTGTTGGAGGAGATGCGATCTTCCATTGAGCGTGGAAAGAGCAGAGGGCTTAGGAATGAGCTGTGGAATCAGTAAATCAGGAGCTAGCTAAGCAAGGGGAGGGTCTAGCACTAGAGAACAAACACAGAACGGTCAAGTTAGGAGGAGAGCCAGAAGAAGTGACATTCACAAGTCAAGGCAATATATTATCAAGAATAAAAGAAAAACAAGTGCTCCAGAAAGATCAAGTATCTTGGAGCCTGAGGGGCCCTTGGATTTGTCAGTAGTATCAGTAATGGCTTTTGCTTGCTAGCTGGTTTCTTATGGGGGTGAGTTATAAATTGGACTTCCACTCTGGGAGGCCAAGGCGGGCAGATTGCCTGAGTTCATAGGTTCGAGACCAGCCTGAGCAAAAGCAAGACCTGCCTCTAAAAATAGCCAGCGTTGTGGCAAGTGCCTGTAGTCCCAGCTACTGGGGCAGCTGAGACAAGAGAATCACATGAGCCCAGGAGTTTGAGGTTGCTGTGAGCTATGATGCCATGGCACTATACTGAGGGTGACAAAATAAGACTGTCTCAAAAAAAAAAAAAAAAAAAGAAATAGAAATACATTGTAATGATGAGGGGAAGAGGTGCGTGATTGAGGCTGAAGTAGGGCTTAGAGATCAAATAATAGTGCCTTCTTTTAAAACATAAGGAAACTAATACCCAAAAACTTTAGTAGTGTATACTGTGCCAAAGCCAATGAGTGGCAGACAGAATAGATAGCACCTAGATCATCTGATTCCAGACCTACCAGTGATTATAGGCAAACTCATAATTCAGAAAGGAGGGGAAAAAATTGTTTTAATAGTTGCTCTTGGCATTTGAAATTTATTCTTCCTTAGATGCAGAGGGAAATAAGTATGGTTGTGTTAAAGTATATTTATGTCTACATACCAAATGTACTCTACATGCAGAAGAAATGTGTTGGTAAAAAAGCTACTGGCAATAGCTGGAACAAAATTCCAAATTCAATCATGTTGCAAATGTGCAAAACTAAATCAAGGGAAAAACTATCACACTATGGTTTTGTTTTTGATTAGGGAGAATCATTAGTACTTTAAAATAATATTTTAAAAAGTACATATTGAATGAGAAATGTAACTACTGAATTTTAAAGCAATCATTCTCATTTATGGGTGGTATGTCTTATCCTCAGGCAGTGGTATAAAAATAAAATATTAACAAAATTTATTTTTTAATATCATACTAGCCTTTTACTTCAGTTTTTAATATAAGAGCACCACCTATGGGTTTCTCACATATTTAGAATTTTTTTCTTGAAACCTAAAAAAACAAAAACCTAACAAAATTCTTTCTAGTTTTTGCCTGTAATTAATCTATCCATTTATTTAAAGGTTAGCAGTTTTCTGCTTTGTCAAAAATTGCTCCCATCTAGTTTTTGGCTGTATCTCACTGCTGTTAAATCAGCTAATGGTTTTAAATACTTATATGCTAGAACAGTATTATATTAGTAATTCTGAGTTAAATATAGTTTAACTCAAAGTAGTATCATTTAATGTAAATGAATCTTTTAGTGAACAATTTTCTGTATTCTGGAAATGGGTAATTACTATTTTTCCCTGTTTATTTATATGTTTATTTGTATTTTCATGAACTTAAGAATTTCTTTAGCATATTACTTCAGAATGCTTTCGTAAGAGACAGTGAAAAAGAAGAACTTGTAAATGATTTAGGGTATCTTTTCGTTAAATTGTTGCGATGATGACTCAGAGAAAAGTAGAAGCAAAATTATGGCACTTTATTATTAATAATCTCTTAAAATTATATTTAGAAAAATTTAGTCTTTTTCTAAAACATCATTATAATTAAAATTTTTTGAAAGGAAAATTTACTTCTTTTGTAACTTAATGGAATACTAGCAGCAAATAAAAATAAAAATTGAAAGCTTATCTGTGGCTGAGTAATGAGATGAATGCTGAGCTCTTGATGTATCTGTCATTTTAATGGTATGAGTTTCTGTGTTCTGAAAGTGATTCAAAACAGGATCCTTTGGCAATGCACCCTACCTCTAGGGTAGATCAGTTTTAAGCATGAACATTTTTCTGTAGTAAAACATACTTTTAAATCCTTGAGTATGTGTTTTCTTTGGGGAATGTGTTGCTCCATAGAAATGAGAACTGAGGTGGCGCCTGTGGCTCGAGGAGTGGGGTGCCAGCCCTGTATACCAGGGGTGGCGGGGGTTCAGGCCCAGCCCTAGCCAAAACTGCAAAAGAAGAAAAAAAGAAATGAGAATTGACTTTAAGAAATGTAATTTGCGTTATTTTGATCATTATGAAGTGTTTAAATTACATAATATACTTTCTAACATTCTTAACCTATATTGAACAGACTATAACCTCATTTACCAAAAAAGAAAAAAATTGCTAGGAGCAGTAGCACCCTTCTAGTTATACCTAGTCAGGAGACTGAGTCAGGAAGATCACTTGAGTCCAGAAGTTCAAGGCTATACTGCACTATGGTCACACCTGTGAATAATGAATAAGCTACTATATTCCACCCTGGGCAATGTAGCAAGGCTTTGGTTCTTAAATTTAGAAAAGGGTCGTTTTTAGAGTTGTAATAGGGATATGTGGTTATATATTAGGTTACCTGATATTTAAACTATAACCAAATTTAAAAATCTGGATGTATGTTGTACCATTTTGACACTCATTTGTTCACTTAACAACTCTTTTAAATAAATATGCATATTAATTAATTTATTAATTATTGTGATATTGTATAATAGTCTTACCTTTTGGAAGAAAGGCAATAATCTATATATTCTGAGCTCATGATTTGGAGTTCAATATGTAGATTTTATTGTTTTTCTGAAAATTGCCTTCTCACTTCCAGTAACTGTCTATGTACCGCTGGCCGCTGCTCTTTCCACTTGTTATTTGCTGCTTCTAATCTGCTGTTACTTTAAAAATCAAGTAATCTAATTTGTTGAAATCGTATTAAACAAAAGGTTCTAGGATTTTAAATTCTACTGAAGGTTTAAACATTCATTGTATGTTTAATTGGGGGAGAATAAATTGTCAAATTATTAGCTGAATTTTGGATAATGTTAACTATGTTACAATGACAGTTCAAGATACAGAAGAAGAACCCAGGGAAGTGTTGGTATTAGTTTCAATTTATTCTATATACATAAAGCTTTTCTTCTGTGATATTCAGATATCTAATCACATAATGTTATTTTAATCACCAAATATTTCAAGACTTTATTTTTAAATACTGTAAGAATCATTCATGATCCTATAATAAAGTTTGGAGGTATTAATGGAATAAATTGAAGAACTACTTTGCAGTACTTTTGAATGTTTTCCTGTCTTTATTGAATTGTCCACTAACTTCTTAATAAAAATGATAATGCACCATTATAGTATTATGTTTATTTAAAGGAGAGCAAAAGCTATGTAATACTCCCATGGATCTAAACAAAGTAGTATGGCCTACAGACACATGAAAAAATGCTCATCATCTTTAACATCAGAGAAATGCAAATCAAAACCACTTTAAGTTATCATCTACCTCCCATAAGGATAGCCCACATAACAAAATCCCAAAACTACAGATATTGGCGTGGATGTAGAGAAAAGGGAACACTTCTGCACTGCTGGTGGGAATGCAAACTAATATGTTCCTTTGAAAAGAAGTTCAGAGATCACTTAGGGAACTAAAAGTAGACCTGCCATTCAATCCTGTCATTCCTCTACTAGATATATATTCAGATAACCAAAAATTATTTTGCAACAAAGATATATGCACCAGAATGTTTATTGCAGCCCAATTCATAGTTACCAAGACATGGAAGAAGCCCAAGTGCCCATCAATCCATGAATGGATTAATAAATTCTGGTATATGTATGCCACAGAATATTATGCAGCCATAAAAAAGATGGAGACTTTACCTCTTTTATGTTTACATGGTTGAAGCTAGAACGTATTCTTCTCAGTAAAGTATCTCAAAAATGGAAGAAAAAAATCCAATGTACTCAGTACTATTATGAAACCAATATATAATCATCCACACTTTCATAGAAAGAGAACACTACTATAGACCAGAATGAAGGAGGGAAAAGGGGGTGGGGATGGGCAGAGGGAAGATAATTGGTGCGACCTCACCTATGGTGCATGTTGCAAGAGTACATGTCAAATCTATGAAGAGTAGAGTATAAATGTCTTAACAAGTAAGTAAGTGAGGTGGAGGCTATGATAACCAGTTTGATGTAAGCATTCCAAAATATATGTAAAATCAGGACATTGTACCCCATAAGTGCATTAATGTACTCAGTTATGATTTAATAAACGTTAAGAGTAAAAAATAAAATAAGTAGTTGAGTAAATATTGGAAAGGTAGTTTAAAATAAATTTAAAAAGGTGAGCTTTGAAAAAGGATAGATGAGTGGATGGATGAATTGATCTCTATGGTTAAGGAGGTAGTCCTGACTCTTGTAGTGTTATTTAGTGATCCAGTAATAAAAATTGCATTACCTGCCCCAAATGCATACAACAGTCCCTCCTTATCCATGGGGATAGAGTCTAAAACTCCCAGTGAATGCCTGAAACTGCAGATAATACTAAACCTGATGGCTATCAAATTCAGTGCCTTTTCTCTCTTAACTAAGCATTTACCATGCACTGTGGCCATAATGGTTGCAATTTGAGATGTGATAGCACGACTAGCATGAATTTCTTTTTCCTCCACTATTTCATGGATAGAAGATTCATTCTTACTGTGGATTTTTTTTTATTTTTTTATTAAATCATAGCTGTGTGCATTAATGCAGTCATGGGGTACAATGTGCTGGTTTCATATACAATCTGAAATATTTTCATCAAGCTGGTTAACGTAGCATTCGTGGCATTTTCTTAATTGTTGTGTTAAGACCTTTATATTCTGCATCCAGTAAGTTTCACCTATACCTTCCTGTAGATCTTACTGCAACCTCAGCATATGGTTTTTTTTCCTTTGTTATTGAGAACTTTTACCTAAATTAAGTACTTTCTGGTTTCTCTTTGAAATATTCAAATTGTCAACATCACTGCTCTTGCTCTTTGAGGCTATTATGCAATATAATAAGGGTTACTTGAACATAAGCATTTCAGTACTATGACCGTTGCTATGATAACCAGGGTGGCTACTAAGTGACTAATGGGTGGGCAGCATGTACTGTGCAGATGTGCTGCTATTACAAAAGGAGGGGACACAGCAAGATGGAGAGAGAATTCTTCGGTATTCAGAATAGTGGGCAGTCCAAACTTGATGAATTGGTATTTTCTGGAATTTTCCACTTAATATTTTCGAACCTCTGTTGACCTCAGGTAACTGAAATTGCGGAAGGTGAAACCTCAAATAAGGGGAGCTACTATGCTTAATTAGGATAAAGTACTTTGTCTAAACAGGAGGAAATTAAAATGTCTCATTAAAATAGTGACTTTTTAAGGTTGACACTACCATATTTTATTGTCTGTTATGTGATATCTAAAGTTTTTTGTTTTTCTTAAAAAACACATATTTACCTAGTAGTACTATGTCTAAAATAAAATAATTAGCTAATATTGCTTTGGCTATCTGTCTTTCAGCTTGTGGAGAGACTCCAGAGCAAATTCGAACACCAAGTGGTATAATCACAAGCCCAGGCTGGCCTTCTGAATATCCTGCCAAAATCAACTGTAGCTGGTTCATAAGGGCAAACCCAGGGGAAATTATTACTATAAGGTATTTCTTATGCCTGCCTATATTACATAATTTTTTTATAAAATATAAATTTAGTTTTCAAGTAACATCACTAAACATGCAGTAATATAAAAAGGGTTTTTCAGAATATGTACTATAATAAATTATAGCTATCAGTATCATCTTAAAAAATAAGAATAGTGATGTACTTTGAATATTTTCTGATGATACTAATATATTTGCAATGGGCCATCTATATACTTCTTAGCTACTTTTTAGCGAAAGGTGCGCATTTTATGAGCATCAGTCTTGGGCAGTGGGACAAATAAATAAACAAAACTCACTAATCCAGTTGGAGATCTAACCCATAGCTTTGGTCTCAGTAGTAGAGCCTTCTTAACTGAGTTAAAACATGATTCTAGGTGCATGTCTGTGTGTGTGTGTGTGTGTGTATGTATGTATAAAACTTGAAACAAGCAGATAATAAATGTTATATCTAGAAAAAACTTCTTTTTTAATAACTTGGAAACAAAAGAATATTTATTAGGAATATAAAGTGAAAGGCATTCCTAGGGGAAACAACTTGGGATAAATGCGATATAAATAAGGTAAGTTAAGATTAAATTTTAAAACATTTAGTGAATTACTTGCAGATAAAAGCAATGTGGGAATAAGATACTGAAGAGAAAATATTGAGAACTAGATATTAAGTTTCTTAGGAAAATTATGCCAAGGCCATTAGAAAAATGTTTATTACTAATAGGGGAAAAATAACGTGCCTGAACAAGGAACTGCAATTGGAAGTGAGACAAATAAGAATACCATTCCCATCACAAAGACAGTGTAGTACAGAGGAATCTTCAACATCCTTTGATGTGTAACGTTTTGTGGGTAGGAATCATGGAATTTTAGATTTGAGAGTGACTTTGAAGGTTATAGACTCAAATTCCTTCATTTTACATTTTTTTAAATAAGGCTTATAAATTCAGCCTTCTTTTTCTGTCTTTTTAAAAAGTATTTATTATTTAATGAGGGAACAAGTCTATCTTAAGAATCATAATTGTTGTCTATACCCTTTTTTTTCTGTGGAGACCATGAACAGGGGCATATGGTGTGTTTTCTTTTTAGTACCTGTGCCCTAGGCTATATCTTCTGGAACCCAAGAGCTCAGCACATCTAAAAATAGTTAATCTCCTCCATGAAAAGTTTGATTCTCTTGCCTGATTGATTGGTAGGATGCACCATTGGGGTTTGTCTTTCTGCAACAGTGTGTTAGAATTTAAACAATATGCCTATTTTCTATTATTTGTAGTATGACTAAGTATAAATATGTTTACAAATAACATTTTTACCAAATACTGGATTTTTTCCAACATAAAACTAGAATTTATATGGATTTACATCTTTTAACCTAAAAAGTAAACTTGCAACTTACAAGCGTAGTTATGTAAAAGTTGGAAATTTTTGCCAGCATAGAAGAGGTTACATGGAATACTGCTATCTGGTTTCAGTCATGTGTTGCTTCCTTGATGTTTCACAAAGTAAAATACACTAAAAACCAAGCATAATACTAAAATACAGAAAAAATTCAAGGTAAGCCTATATCTAAAGGGAATTTTTCTAAATTCTAGAAGGAGGTAATGAATTTGGATTTATACAGATCAAAAGGGTGATTTTAGAAATTATCCTAGTTCTTTCCTAAAGTCATTATGGTAATACCAAAACTTTGCATATACATAAAGACAAGTTTTATGTGTGATCATTGACACAAAAATCTTAAATACATGATCAAAAAGATTACATGCAATAATTAAATGAGGCTCTTTTAGACATATTAGGAAATAATTTATCATGTTAATAAACCAAAAAGAATATGATTATCTAGAGTACACAAATGCTTTGAAGTGTTTGAGTAAAAAGGAAATCAGCATTCATTCCTGAATGTAATGCAAAATGAAAATTCTTAGTAAAATTAAAAACACGGCTTTTAAAAATCTACATAGAAGAGGGAAACTAAAATTATGAAATATAAACAATTCTAAGAGCTCTCTTTGTAAAATTGACTAAAGATGAGGAAATGAAGTCATTTTAATTACTTTCTCTACTTTGAAACTGACCAAAATCAACAAAGGCACAGCTTATCCCTGGGAAATAGAGGGTTGAATCCTAACGTGCTGATTTAAAGAAAAGCACAAGGTTCAGACAATTTTGTTCAAGAAAGGAGACTGAAAAACAAACACTTCCATTAACCACTGCCACAAATTATACAGGGCTGAGAGCTTTGATAGGTGAAAGGACATTTAAGACTGATTCTGGTATGGTGGCCCAGGTATGGAAACACAAAAATAGGAAAGAGGAAAGGAGAGAGAGAACCCAAAAACTTCTACAAAATAAACTTGCAATCCCAAATTTCATAGTGTATGGACAAATTTAGTGCTAAGGAAAACAGCCAACAGAATTAAGTTGGAACACAAATTTACTTCAAACATTTTAAGATTTATTATGTCGAGGGTTCTTTCTTAACCTTTTTTATATCATGGACCTTGGGTAGTTCGGTGAAACTTATGTATTCTTTCTCAAAATAATGATTTTAAATTCATAAAATAACATTATAAAGGGAACTCAAAGTATAGGTATCCCATTTTTAAATATCTGTAATATAGTAATATATGCTTATCTGTTAACACAGTAACAAGACCAAGTGATGGTTCTAATAACTACTATAATTTCAAGTATTATAATTAATTACAAGTATTATATCTCAGATTTCTGGTAGAGTGGCAGGTACTATAAATAATATCATAGTTTATTGTTTATAAGGGAAGGAATTGCTAAGTTTTTAGTGAGAGGTTAGTGAAAATACAGTTGTAAATTGTTTTCACTCAATTTGAGAATTTGAGAGAATAGAAACACTGACTACTCTTACTTGGCCTTTCTTAAGGAAAAAAAATGTGCTTTGGTATTTAGATTAAAATACCAAAAGATAACTACTGATAAAAGTAGAAATAATATCAAGCATTTAGTAAAGGAAAAGAAACCGTATAACAAAAATTATTCAAAAAAAGACAGGAAAGGAGAACAATGAGAACTCTTCTCCCCAAAAGAAAAGGCTGTTAAATAAAACACACAAATAGATTAACTCAGACCTTTAGAAGATATAGTATCCTACTGAGCTTATTGGTTGCTTGGTTTGTATGATCCTGCTGTAGGGGGCTTTTATATATAAACAAAATCTAAAAAGGGGGATAAGAAAAGGCTACTTTGGAGAATCGTGATCAAGAGAAAGCTAGTATAGAAAGATTAACATCAGATATAATTGAACTTAAGACAAAATATTCATAACAAATGGGATAACAATGTGATAATCTACCAGGAAGATGTAATAGTAGTTAATTTCATATACCTAATAATATACACTAAAATTCATGCAAAGCAAAATGTGGAGAATTACCCAGCAAGTTTGACTAATCCACCATTTTAATGGGAGAGTTTTAGGGCACCTTTAATGTTTATAAATTTTTTTCAACAGAGACTACACATTATTTTCAAAGACATGTGGAGCATTTATAAAAACTGATTATGTGGCTCGGCGCCTGTGGCTCAACAGGCTAAGGCGCTAGCCATGTACACCTGAGCTGGCAGGTTCGAATCCAGCCTGGGCCTGCCAAACAATGACGGCTGCAACCAAAAAATGGCCAGGCCTTGTGGCGGGCGCCTGTAGTCCCAGCTACTTAGGAGGCAAAGGCAAGAGACTCGCTTGAGCCCAGGAGTTGGAGGTTGCTGTGAGCTGTGATGCCACAGCACTCTACCCAGGGTGACAGCTTGAGGCTCTGTCTCAAAAAAAAAAAAAAAACAAAACTGATTATGTATTAAATCACAAAGGAAGTCCTAATACATCTCAGAGACTCTACCATCATTCAGGTTGTGTGTTCTTACAACAGTGCAATTAAAATAAAAGAAAAAAATCTATAAAAATCTTTGATGTTTGGAAACATATTCCTAAATAACAACTGCATTAAAGAGGAAATCATAGTAGGACTAAATATCTTTAATCATGGGGAAATTCTTACATATTAAAACTGTTTGAAAGCACTGAAAGAGTACTTAGAGAAAAATTTGCAGCATTAATGTGTTGTTTTAAAAATTAGTAACAGAAAATAAAGCATTCAACTCAAGAGTTTAGAAAACTATATGGTAAATTTTAAAGTAGAAATAAAAATAAGATTGGGAAAATAAAGTTCAATGAAACAAAAACTGGCTTTCTGAAAAACTAGGGGAAATAGACAAAGCTCAGGACTAGAGAAAAAAGAGGAATGATAAATGAAATCTAATGAAAAAGTGTCTATAACAGAAATTTTAAAAGAATATTAATTCTTTTAGAAACTATCTATAAAGAAACTTTAAAAGATATTATAAGCAGCTTTATTTATGTTAATACTTTTATAAGTAGATGAAATAGATTATTTTCTAGAAAATGTATATCATCAAAATTAACTCAAGAATTGGAAAACTGATAAATTCAATAAACACTTAAGAAATGGAATCAGCATGCAAAAATAAGACTCTAGATTTAGATAATTTATAGGCAAATTTTACCAAATGAATAGAAAAGTGATTTTCTTAACCCTGATAAAGGATTACATTTTGCTGTTAAAAATTTTATAAAGCAAAGTTAATGTCAAAGTCAGTTACAGCACCAAGGACCAAGACAAGGCTTTGTGCTTACACTGTTTGTACTGAAATGCCCTACTTGACGCAAAAGGTAGAAATTAGTGATATTTAAAAAAAAAGGAAGGGACAAAACTTTTATTTGATAGTAGTATATTTGTTTTGAGTCAGGTAAAGCAAATTTAAAGATCACAGATGGGAAATCTTTAAATTGTATGAAAGTACTGTATACAGCTTTGTAGTAATAAATTTTATTATCATGATAAAAGTGAATAATTTCTAAGAAAATATAAATTTTACGAAATGCTAATTAAACCAAAAAAACATGAAATCCAAAATAGGATAATGGTAAATCTCTTGTCAACCTAATGGACAACATACTTTTTAAAAATCAAATGTCTCATTATGCTAGAAGTATAGATACTTTGATGTCTATCCTCAATGGAATTGTGAATTAGTATAAATATGTTTTGTCAGTGTCTGTCAATGACCTAAGCAATTCTACTTCTAGAAAAGTCCTAGAAAAATTTTTTCTTGTATAAGAGAGAGAAACACATAGAGGCATTCTTTAAAGCAGCCATTCTCAACCTGTGGGTCGCAACCCACAGGAACTGTATTAAAGGGCCGCATCATTAGGAAGGTTGAGAACCACTGCTTTAAAGCATTGTTCATAATTGTGAAAAGTTGGGAACGATCAAAGTATTCATTGGCTTTTGTTATTCTAGATCAGGAGGCTAGTTCACTGTCCCTCAGACCATTGGTGGGCTGGACAATAGTTTAAAAAAAAAACTATGAACAAATTCCTATGCCCACTGCACATATCTTATTTTGAAGTAAAAAAACAAAATGGGAACAAATACAATATTTAAAATGAAGAACAAATAAAGTTAAATCAACAAACTTATCAGTATTTCAATGGAAACTATGGGCCTGCTTTTGGCTAATGAGATGGTCACTGTCCGGTTCCATATTTGTCACTGCTAGTCATAACAAGTGACGCAAGTGTGCATCAGGTAGTCTAGATTTGGTTGGAGATTTCAGATGTTTAATTCTAGAAAAAGTGTGTTCACAGACATAAGTGCTGCCAAAGATGGTTGCCATTTTGAGTGCATGGTTCCTGAGATTAGGATATGTCTCAGAGGGGAGAGATGCATAGAAATTAAGATGGATGCTTGACTTGAATGCTTCTTTCAGAGAGTCACAGTTCAGTCAGTTCCTCTTGGTAAATTGTATCCACATTTTCTTTCTTTCTTTCTTTCTTTTTTTTTTTTTTTATTTCAAGATACTTTATTCTTAAAACAGGTCACAACACTAAGATTTTGGCTCATTCTGCCACGATACAAGTTACAAATGCTTGCTGAGCAGCAGAGGAGTGCTCTTTCATAGCATGTCTGAAAAGTGAATAAAAATGTATATAAAACAAATATTTAAATAGTTTCCATAGGAACACAGATTAAGTGTGACCCCATCTCCTAATCTTACATATTGCCGCACCTATGCCAACCCTACTCTTACAAAGACATTTCAAAACTAGCAATAATTAAGTTAAATGGTTCCCCCAAATTCCTTAATTCAAGCTAAACTCGCAGTTAACAGCTACAGAATATCTACACATTAATGCTAGCTGAAGCACAAGTTGCTGGGTGACGTTTTGTTCCACTTTCCCAAGCACAAGACAGGCAGAGTGCCAACATCCTGCTCTTCTACTTCGGGTAGGTAGTCAGGATTCTGAATTTGCTGCACGAGTTGCCACATTGGTCCTGACATCACATAGTAGATAGTCGGCCTCTGGAATCCATTGAAAGTAGAAGGAGCAGCTACAGTGTAAGCACTCATATTTCCTTTTTTTTTTTTTTTTAAATGTATTTTATTATTCTTCATTACATTATTTCCCCCCCACCCCCAGTGGTAAGACAGAATTTATTTACAGAAAACACTAAAGCTCCTGGTAGAGGGAGAGAATTCAAGTGGGGAGAGAGAAGCTCTCTCCATTTCTCTCCCGGTCTTTCCCCGTCTCCTCCTTTAGGCCTTTAGTCTCAGGGTATATATAGGTGTATGGGTTCCTTGGCCAGGAAACAAATGAATACAGTCCCTTCTGCCAGGGGCAAGGTGAATGAATATATCAATGAATGGACACAGTCCATTCATGGAAATGAGGCTTAGGAAATTCACAAGACATTGACCTAGGCATGGGAAATGGGGGTTCCACATTTAGTCCTAAGTGTTTACTTAGCTTCTTATTGGAGCATATCCAACACTGCTAAAGGAGTATTAAAATCTCCAACTACTATGGAGCTAGAGGACAGCAAGTTACTCATGTCTATTAGAGTTTTTCTTATAAATTGAGGCGCATTGTTGTTGGGTGTGTAAATATTAATAATTGAAATCTCATCATATTGAGTAGTACCTTTAACAAATAGGAAATAACTGTCCTTATCTTTCTTTATTTTTGTTGGTTTCAAGCCTATTGTATCTGTGAATAAGATTGCAACATCTGCTTTTTTCTGTTTTCCATTTGCCTGGAATATAGATGACCATCCCTTTACGTTGAGTCTATATTTATCTTTGAAGGTAAGATGAGATTCTTGTATACAACAGATATCTTGCCTGAGTTTTTGTATCAAGGCAGCCAACCTATGCCTCTTTAGAGGACAATTTAAACCATTCACATTAATTGAAAATATTGATAAATCTTTAGAATGTCTAGTGGACATTTTTAATCCTTTCATCACTGTGGAAGTTGGAATTTGGTAAGAAGTTTCTGGGTGAGAAACCTTTTATGGTGGAGGATTACACTGGTCATTATGAAAGATAGGTCTGAGAATATCCTGGAGAGCTGGTTTAGTTATAGCAAATTTCTTCAACACATGGATGTCATTAAAGTATTTAATTTCTCCATCATAAATGAAACTCAGTTTAGCTGGATACAGGATCCTTGGTTGAAAGTTATTTTGCTTTAGGAGATTAAAAGTCAATGACCATTCTCTTCTAGCTTGAAAGGTTTGATCAGAGAGATCTGCAGTTATTCTAATACTTCCTGTTTTAGGTTATGGTTTCCTTGCGTCTGGTTTGCTTTCAGAATTTTCTCTTTTGTATTAACTTTAGTGAAGTTAATTACAATGTGGCTGCAGGATGTCTTATTCGGATTGAGTCATGCTGGGGTTCTGAAACTATCTGCTATCTGAATTTCAGAATCTCTTGGCATGTCTGGAAAGTTCTCTTTCATAATCTCATAAAGAAGAGACTCTGTGCCTTGTGATGCCACTTCATCATTTTCAGGTATCTCTATGAAGTGAATATTGGTTTTCTTTGAGTTATCCCAGAGCTGTCTGAGAGAATGATCTGTTTTTGCCTTCCATTTCTCTTCCTCTTTGTAGGTTTGGGAGCGTTTGAAAGCTTTGTCTTCTATGTCAGAAATCCTTTCTTCTGCTTGCTCCATTCTGTTACTGAGGGATTCCACTGTGTTTCTCAGATCTTTAAAAGCTGCAACTTGTTGTCTCAATGTGTCAAAATCTTTGGTCATTTGGTTTTTTGAATTCCTTGACTTCTTGATACATTTTTTTGAAATGCTTCTAGAATTTCTAATTCCAACTTTTCCTCTGTTTCATTGATCTCCTTTGCAATCCAAATTCTGAATACGATTTCTGATATCTCAACCATCTGTTTATGCATAGGATTGTCATTTGTGTCTGCCAAATTATTCCTTGGTGGGGTTGATCTACTCTGGTTGTTCATGTTTCCAGAGCTTTTCCGCTGATTCCACCCCATGATTATTTTGCACCGTTTGGCCTGATGAGTAGATAAGGATAAGTTGGGTTGGGGGTTCTAAGAGTAGTGATTGACCAGTCCTTTGCCTGAAAGCTGGGACTGGTGTCTGTACCTTTTCCCCTAGAGTTTTGCCAAGGACTCATACAGTATTACTGCCTGCTAAACTGGGGACCTTCTTGGTGTGGTGGGGTTAAGTGGCTCTATCTTATTTTTAGCTGGTCTCTGTCTTACCCTAGAGAGTCAGTTACTCTGTATTGAAGTCTGAGCTGTGGAGAAATACCAGCAGTTAGGTCACCGTGCCCCCCACAGGCAACAACTGGGGAAGGGAGATCAAACCTTCCCACTACCACACACCTTGGATTCCACTTTGGAAAGTCTTCAGGTGATTGGCCCAGTTGAAGAGGTTCCAGTCAATTGTACCAGCCAGCACCAGCCTCAAACAAAAGAGTTGAAAAGTCTCTGGCAACTAGATAGCAGGAGTCTGCTGGCAGCTCTGGTATAACTTGCTCCGATGCTCTGTGAGCTTAGGAGCCCCCCCCCCCAGCAAGTAAATTAGTCTGGGAAGGTTGATGCCTCTTTCTCCACCTTGCCCCTCCATCACACCCAGTCTCTGGTAACCCCACAGAGCTGTGATCCAGTTCCCTCCAATGAGCAGATGCTCCAGAGGTTTGCATGACCATACTCTTATAGGAGCATGGTATATTGGATGCCTTTTCTTTCTTTTTTTTTTTTTTCTTTTTTGTCTTTTCTAGCTGAGGCTGGGTTTGAACCCACCACCTCTGGCATATGGGGCCAGCACCCTGTTCCTTTGAGCCACAGGAGCCTCTTTCCACCCTTCTCCATCTAACTTTCTCTAGGATCTA
>CAUYON010026650.1:0-34697 GCA_963573935.1 Arctocebus calabarensis | reverse complement strand
GGGTGACACCCATGACCAGGTTAACCCCACTCTGTGGGTGACACCCATGACCAGGTTAACCCCACTCTATGAGTGACACTCATGACCAGGTTAACCCCACTCTGCGGGTGACACTCGTGACCAGGTTAACCCCACTCTGTGAGTGACACTTGGAACCAGGTTAACCCCACTCTGTGGGTGACACTCATGACCAGGTTAACCTCACTCTATGAGTGACACTCGTGACCAGGTTAACCCCACTCTATGGGTGACACTCGTGACCAGGTTAACCCCACTCTGTGAGTGACACTTGGAACCAGGTTAACCCCACTCTGTGAATGACAGAGTGACCTCCTCCATTGATGAATAAGATCACACAGGGAACTGATTAATGGAGCCCAGAATTCTCGTTGGATGATCTCATGTCGGTTGGCACCCCATTCGGGTCAGCCTCTAAGGAGAATCTGATCAGGACTCGGGGAAAGCCCCAGAGCCACCGCTCAGACAGCAGGCCTGGCACATAGCGGGCCGTGCGGCCACCGACACTGGAGATGGTGGCAGGGCAGGCAGACTCGGCCGGCTGGGTTTGCAGGTCTCTATCTCAGCAACCCCTTTCCTTTGACATACAGCTTTCAGTGTTCTTTCCCAATTTAATTCCTGCCATATATTTCCTCCTCTGTGTATTTTCGTTTGAATGCCTGAGAAGGACTCTGTGATTAGAATAACCCCTTAGTTTGCACCCAGCCACAAGGTGGATTCCTGCCTAGCCTATTGGTTGGCTATTCTGGATCAGATGCTCTCATCAAGTAACAGAAAACTAGCAAAAAACAGAAAAAAGAAAAGAAAAGAAAAGAAAAAGATTCAAGCAATAAAGCCATGTGTGATCACAGAACAAGCACTTCAGAGGCTGGGCCATTCTGAGACGAGTTCACTCAGGAGCACGATTGGTCTCCTGATTTTTTCGCCTTTCCTTCATGGTAAAAAAGATGGTGGCAGCAGGGAAAATCTTCCCTAGAAGTCTTCTGCACCCAGCCAACTTCCTGGCACCTTGCATTGGGTTAAATATCATGGAATGCTCATGCCCAAGCAATCAGGGCTAAAGGAAATAGATTTACATGACTGGCTTGGAGGATTGGACCAACCAAGCAAGATTCACGTTGTGGTCCAGCCTCCCTGTAGCACGTGGTCACCTGGTATGTGAACAGTGGAATTCCATGAGCCAGGTGCTAGGAGAACCAGGTCAAATGTGCATCATGCTCTCCTGGGGCTGTCTTTCCAGCAGAGGGTCCTGGAGGCAGCTTCCCTTGGAAAGGGTGGCATAGGGGTAGTAAGCAGCATGTGGGCATCCTTATCTGTTCTCAAACAGAAAGCCAGCACATCCACACCGGAGGTTTCAGATGGTGAGGTCATAGATGCTGTTTATTTCCTTCTTCATACATGTTAGTATTTTCTACTTTTTCTATAGTATATTACAATAAGAAAAATGTTATTTATAAAAAATCAAAACCCATTGTGCCACCATCTCTGTGCTTTAAAATATAAATGTGGTTTCTCATAGAATAATGTTTTGTAGCTGCCATGGTTTTTAGGGACAGCCTGGAAATTGTGTCTAAGCTTAATGCCTCTGCCTGTCACCTGTGTTTGTTTAACTCAGCCTGCTTTTTGGATTCCATGGCAACCCTGGGACTTGCAGCCTATGGATATGGCATCCGATACGAATATGGAATCTTCAATCAGAAGATCCGAGATGGATGGCAGGTATGTGAGCCGTCTTTTTAAATGTTACTGTTTAAGTTCTTCTAACATACTGTACTGATCCCCACCCACCCTGGCACGTGGTTGAGATCAGTGGGCACCATCCGTCTTCCCTCTCTGGAATTGATATTCCTGGCAGCATCCCCCTACCAGATCCACAGGCCTGCCTCACAGGAAGGCTCTGACATTGTGCAGCGTGTGACCTGCACAATGGAGGGGCACGTCTTTGACAGCTGAAAACCCTGAGGTCGGGGAGCACGTTGCCATTTTGTGGGTGAGAAAATGGAATCTCCTGATAGTGGCGTTACGTGCGATCAAGCTGCTGGCAGTGGCTGTGAGGCTGTGTCTCCGGACTCCCAAGTCCACCCTCAGTTTTCTCTTTTATACACAGTCTTGCTTTTATAACGCGCCTGTCTTATAAGATACATAAGCCTAATTGTTTTCATAAGATGAGATCAGCAATCTTGCTGTTACGTCATATAAATCTAGCACACATGTAAGATGTACGATTATAGTGCTCCACAGAAATTAACACAATCATCCAAATGCCATTGGTTTCACCTTGCATGGCCAAACCAGATACCTGGGTATTCGTTTCTTTTATCTCTGATAGCTCGTGAGTCCACTGTCTGCCCTTAGGTGGACAGTTTTCCGTCATACGGTGTAACTTAGGTTTACTTTCTCCCTGTCTTTGTCTCAGACACAACATTGACAAAGAAATAAGGCTTCAATTTCCAGAAAGCCTGAGTTCTCTGAGCCCTTCCTACACTTACAGGATGGGACCACCAAGCTGGTGCTCAGCGATTGGAAGGGGGGACCTAGGCCGCTGCTGACGTCTGGGTGCCAGAGGGAGGGAGGCGACCAGTGAGATTAAGTCTAGTGTCACCTTTAACTTGGACACTCTCTATAGCAAGAAAAGGTTTGGTGTAGTGAGAGAACACACTTAAAAAAAAGACCCGGAAGGAGAATTTTAGGAACATAGTGAAATTTTTCACTCCCAGAGTGAAATCTACACATCCAAAGTTTGCTAAGGACTAGTGCAGCTTGTCTTTAGCTACCCCCAAAACTGGGAGGCAGACTGGTGTAGGAAATTAATTAGTTGAAATTCATTGCTAATTTCTAATTTGAGACTGAATTTCAACTAATTATCCTTGTGAGGTGTGTTACCTAAATTAGGTGACCTGACTTCTCTGACCCTCAGTTCTCATCTGCAAAATAGAGATAGTAACATCGTAGAATTATTATGAAAACATATGAAATATCTGACACACAAATGGTCACCTGATAAAATGTTAATTTTTCCTGGGAGGACAGGTTCATAAATTTGGTATTCTATAATATTCATGTAGCTATTAATATTGTATTTGTATCGATTTTATAAAATGGGAATTCATTTATATTATTTGAAAAAAAGAAGAGATACAATTATGTGGCTCATGTGGCCTCAGTTATATAGAAGAGGCTAGAAAGATAAAGGAAATGTAGGTGATAAAATATAGCGAAGCTTCAGCAGTAAGTATTTCTGGGAGTAAAAGATGACTTTTACTTTCTTTTATCCTTATGGAATACTTCTTGCATTCCATAAGAAATGTGTATTTTATAATCATAAAAAGTTATGAAGTTTCGTTTCATATAAAAATGAAATAAGTCGTTAGTTAATTAACTAACCTAGAGTTCCATGCTGAGCCCTAGCTTTGAGGGTCTGCCCACCAGGACCTGCCCAAACAACCTGTGATATCCGTGTTAAATCTTGGAAAGTATAGGTGCTGTACTCACTACCCCCCAGAATGTTTAAGGATTGTCTTTCTTTTAACGACTGTTGCCCATAAGCTTTAAAAGAAACTCAGTAATCCATCTCAAAAAAAATTTTCTTCTCAAGTACCTTTTCCCCCAAATTTTGCAAAAGGTCACTACTATCAGACCTACTTTTGCTCCTTGTAAATGCCCTTTATTCCACAAAACATCCCTTCTTCTTTTATTACAGCAAAGAAGTATATATTTCCAATGTCCTAGAAGAAAAAAGAGAGACCAAACAGGTTTTGCTAGTGCAAAATATTTCCATGCTAAATCCATTAACCGTTATCCCTTCTTTCATTATGACTTGAAATTGAAATCAGAAGGGCATAGTAGAATTTTACTTTTCACTTCCCTTGTTTACTAGGAAGGGATTTTAAAGGGCAGACATAATATGTAACACACCATAAAGAAGAAAGCACTTCCATAAAAAAGAAGCATCTGCAAGAATGTAGCATGCTATTGAGAGTGGGACCAGCTCCCACCACCCGCATCTCTGCTCTGACAGTGAATCGCAGGCTTGAAGAAGGCTGATTCCTCAAGCTGGGGCCAGGAGCGGTGGCTCACACCTGTAATCCCAGCACTGTGGGAGGCTGAGGTGGGTGCATTGCTTGAGCTCAGGAGTTTGAGACAACCTGAGCAAGAGCAAGACCCCATCTCTACTAAGAATAGAAGAAATAAAAACTAGCTGGGCATCATGGCAAACACCTATAGTCCCAGCTACTCAGGAGGCTGAGGCAAGATGATCTCTTGAGCCAAAGAGTTTAAAGTTGCTGTGAGTTATGACACCAGAGCACTCTACTCAGAGCACAGACTAAGACTCTGTCTCAAAAAAGAAAAAGTGAATTCTGCAAGCTGGGAATGTTTTAAGGTTGATGGGCCTTTAATTTTTGAGTTTCTACAAGGAAAAATTGCAATAATAAAGTGTGCATTTGAACCCCCTTGAGGAAAATAATTGCATGATTAAAATACTAGATTTACCAGGAACTCAAATGAGGGTAGTTGAAGGCTTATGAACCATAGCCCTCTATGAAAATGACTAGTCCCTCGAAGTAGGAAGAGGAAAGGTGATTGGAACAACCTCCCACAAAGGTTTAACAGTCCCTCCAAAATTCTGGGGAGAAGGGCGCTCACAGTACGTATCTCAGAGTTGAATCAAACAGCGTCTCTAGAATCTCCTCTCTTCTTAGAAGCCACGTCAGGTCTGTGACAGCCAGTCACGCACGGTTCACATTACCCAGCAGCTTCCAGCCACCATTGTTGGTTTCTTGGTATGCCCTGGAGACATTTTCCAATTATTTATGTCATGAAAAAAGCAGTTTGTTGATTCTGCTGATGTTCCCTGGTCCTTCGTGCTCTCCAACCCCCAGTGAGGGGAAGAGCGGTTCTTAGAATTGTCACCAACAGCCCCTGAGCTGACCTCTCTGCACAGGTGGCTGGGCTCCAGATTCCAGATGGAGAGGCCAAGGTCAGCGGCCAGCTCTTCAACTCCTCAGAGCCATGCTTGCTGTAGCCAGGGCGGCCCCGAGAGGACACCCAGCTGGCCGCAGCCCAGATGCATGGAGGTGGGAGTTCCGCCCTCCCCTCCCTCCCTCCCCAGGGAGGGCTCAGCATGTTCGTGCATTCAGGAGCCCCAGCTTCGCAGAAGTCCAGGCTCTCAGGACAATTGGTCAGTTCACTGGAGGAGAGCGAGGTAGAGAGGACATGATCCCACCCCCCAGCTTCTGTGGACTAGCGAAGGTGGCCCAGGACAGTCCTCTTTCTCCTCACATCTGCTCACCCCGACTTGTGGTCATAAACTGTGTGTTTCTCAACCCACCTAAGGGAATTATTCACTGATTCTTTACCGAATCAGCAAGACACTCAAAGAATGGCAAGCAAATACAGTCTCAATTAAAACCTAACAATTATTTGGCAGGGAAAATGAAACCATCCTTGCCACTTATGTGTGTACCCTCCAAAGTGCAAATGCAGCCTCTGACTTCCTTGGGGGCGCGCAGGACCTGCCCTTTCTCTCCTACTGGAGCCTTTCAGGCTTCTTGAAGGCAGAGCATATACGACCCTGCTGCATTTCTCAGCAGCAAATGGCTTGTCCGCACACGTGATTTCCCAAAGGAAAACTGTTTCTGCCTCGCTGTCTTCAATGCTTCATGCAGTCCCCCTGGGTGTGTGTTACAACAGCCCAAGTGCTGGAACAAGGCAAATAGGCTGACGGGTCTTTCCTGTTGCAGGAAGCAGTGTTCACATCGCCTGTTATCATAAAACCCCAATCTGCCATTGCTCAAGTCCACCATAAAGTAGTTTGTGGGTCAAGATGCTTGGTCTCTTTGTAGATAATGTCATTTAATTTGTCATAGAGTTTCTCTTTATTAACACATACTCTGAGCAAGCTTATCAGCTGGTAAACATCAACTATTTCCTTGTTAAAATTTTTTAAAAATACATCCCCCAAATGTGTTTTTGTTGTTGCTCTTGTTTGGATGGTTTTGTTTGTTGCAAACTGAAATTCATTAGATGTCCAGGATACCCTAAATAGAAACCATGATTTTAAAATCTGTATAAGAAGTATTTCGTTATACATTGAAATAAATACCTGGGAAAATGTTGAAATTGTCAATAAAATAATATCCTTATCTCTTAGTATATTCTTAGTTACTTAGTATACTCTTATCCTTAGGTCTTAGTATACCTCTTAGTTATTTTCAAAATGAACCACAGTGGGTAGTTATCAAATCAAAATTACATAAAGATCAAGGTTATCAAAGACTGCAAGATGTGATGGTGCTCTGCACGCATACCAACATAAGCTTTGTTGGGGGTTTTTTGGTGTTTGTTTTGAGTCAGAGTCTCACTATGTCACTCTAGGTAGAGTGCTGTGTCATCACAGCTCACAGCAACCTCAAACTCTTGAGCTTAAGCAATTCTCTTGCCTCAGCTTCCTAAGTAGCTGGAACTACAGGCACCCACCACAACGCCTGGTTATTTTTTGTTGTAGTTGTCATTGTTCAGCAGCCCCAGGCTGGGTTTGAACCTGCCAGCCTCGGTATATGCGGCTGGCACCGTAACCACTGTGCTACGGGCGCCCAGCCGACATAAGCTTTGTTAAGGGAATGTTCTCTCAAGGAGCATTTCATAACTGATGGAGTGTATTCTAGGCCAAAGAACCTCCATTGGAACAGAGACCTAAGGTCAGATCTCAGCTCTACCTTTCACTCTCTGTGGGACCTTGAACCACCTCAGTTTTTCAGGGAGAAATCATAGGGTTGCCATGAACAGTAGATGTAACAATTCATGTGAGACTCGTAGAGCCGTATTAGCAAGTATTGTTGATGTTGATTTAACCTATAAGACAACAAAAAAGATGAATTGAGATTGACAGAACCAAAATTCTTTCTTGCCAAAACAAGATTCTTTATGTTGTTTTAATAAAAGATATTTTTAATTTGATATGATTGAAGGGCTTGGTCCACATCTCCTGGAAAATAAATTCTAAGCAATACCGCATCCTTTCTGCAGGTGGAAGAGGCAGACGATTGGCTCAGGCATGGAAACCCGTGGGAGAAGGCCCGCCCTGAGTTCATGCTGCCCGTGCACTTCTACGGAAAAGTGGAACACAGCAAGACTGGGACCAAGTGGATCGATACCCAGGTATTCACAGTGTCTTCATGGGAAGCATTTGGTTCAGTAAAACACCATGGATAATATCACAGCTTAATGTACATATGACCTTATATGTATATTGTGTATAGAACAGGGTATATTTTTGTCAAATCTGTGACTTCTCTTAGTGCAAAATTCCAATCATTTTGGAGAAAAGGAGCTGAGACAAAGAGAGAAATGACTTTCCCAAGGTCAAGTGACTTACCAAGACCAATTTGCAGTCAGCTTTATCAGAGAATTAGCAGTTCTATAATACCCAGCATGCTTAGCTCTCTGTTGCTATATGAAGTTATTAATAGCAAAATTGAATAAATTTAAATGTCATACCTCACCCCACCACCTATGCACATTTACTTACAATTTCTCAGGGATAATTATTATAATATTGAAGTATTTCTTCAAAGGATTACCAAAGCTCTTATTCATTGTGAAGTCAGAAAAATAATGCAAAATATTGCAAACTGCACTCTGCTGTTTTGTGGTGAAATGCTTCTACAGGAATAAAGCTGGTGTCAGAGCAAGTGTGCTCACTTCATGGGCAAGTATTTTTCCTGCCACTAAGTTTGAGTATTACTCTGTCACTGAATAAGGGTATGACAGTGGTGGTTTGTGGTTTCCTGTCCTCTTACTTCCTGATAAATAACTTCTGTTAAATACTGGACCACCCTGTCTGGTCATTGGAGGCTCCCCTCGAATTATTTGTTTAATAAATATGGTCTTAGGCTAGAAAAGATTTATCCCTGCACATTCTTTTAAAACTTAAAAAAAATGGTAAAGACCAAGTAAATGAGGTTTTTATTTACAAAAATTAGGAGTAAAACTCAGGATCGTAATGCTGAACTTGGTTGGTGGGTCACTGAGTCTGAACAAAGGCTGCATTTTACTTGAGAAGGGCCAAGACCTGTATTATAGCTGATTTTTTTAATTGCTGTTTATTTTGCCAATATATGTAGAGCTGTTCATAATTCAGAAAAATAAGACATTTTTAAAGTCTTCTTATCATTACATAAATTTATTTAGCAGATAAAATAATGGATTAGAAACTGACATAGGGAAAACATAAGAACAACAAAGAAAACACATATTTAAAATACAAAGGAATAAAGAGTAAATTAATGCTGTGATTTAAGGATAAGTGCTTGTTTGGATGGTTTTTTTCCCTTTTGTTAAACAGCAGAGCAAATCTAAGTTGGACTCAGCTGCAAGTATCATCAGGAGAGCTGCAAACACGTTAGTCATTAATGTGCCCAAAGATTCACACATGTGTTTGGTATTAAACTAGAAAGTAATTTGGTATAGATTTTGGTGCCTAAACCTCCATCAGTGGCTCCTGACCCATCTGAGGGTAGAAAGTTCACACAGTCAATCCTGGAGCATCTATTTACATTGCAAGCCCACTCTAAACTAACTTATATTTACAAAGCCCCTCCAGATAGTTCCTTAATGTATTCAGAAATTCACTTAGAGTATGTATTTCTTTGCCCACAGAAGCAAGGTCATGGGGAAGAGGTGATCCAGCCCATGTGGCTCCATGGGTCAAAGCCGTCACCCGAATCAGCCCCAGATTAGTGGGTAGTGGGGACAGACAGCCCGAGGCCTGACGTACTCTGTGCACGCATGGGGTGGCATCCAGTAAACTGAAATGGCAGTCTTGAGTTAGCTCGGGAGTCCAGGAGGCAGACTCCAGACAGAAGGGCAGCCACCCAGAGCATCCCAGCAAGAGCACTGCCTCCATGAGAGCCTGAGAGGCCCTGACACCAGACTGCCCATCAGAGGGGTCCTGGCCCTATCACTCCCGGCCATCCAGAGCATCCCAGCAAGAGCACTGCCTTGGTGAGAGCCTGAGGGAGCAAGTCCTCCTTGAAGTTCTCAGAAAGGAGAGCTGGGCTGTGACTTTTTAGGCTGCCTCACTTAGGTTTCAAGGTCAGGAGGGTCAGAGTCTTGTCTGAACCCAGACTCAACCCCACTCTGTACATGACTTTCCCTGATTGATCACGACTTGCTTTAAAAGTCTCCAGAGGTCTTTATTTCTCAATGCAAGATATTTAAATAAGTATGGTTTATTACTTTGGGTCACAGTGGTTAGGAAAGGTAACTGAGTATCTGTGACTTCTGTGGGCGACAGTGCTTCATTCCTCTGTAATTCAGGAAACCAAATTAAAGAGACAGTGTGTAGGTTTCAGCCCTGCTATGACCGTGACCTTGGGCAAGTCCCCTCCCCCAGCTCCAGATCCCTCAGGTCAGAAGTAAGTGGGTTTCACGAATTGATACCCAGCATCCTCCAATTCAATTATTCTGTATTCTTCTTCCCTAGACCTTGAGTCTGATGAGGCAGGGAATGGAAATGAGTCATCCCACCCATGAATTGTAGCTACGCTGTGAGACGTACTGTCTCATGACTGTCAGCGACTGTCACCAAGTGTGAGCTAGACTTTCCAGAGCTTCCCTCCAGACCCAATTCAGCTATTTTGCAGATCACTGTAGGAATCACAAAAAATTCTATGCAACTTTTAAAAATTTAGCATAACATTTTAAATGTCATACGTGATGTTCTAGATGCATTCATTTTCCCTTCCACTGAGTTTTTTTTTTTTAATTTGATTTGGGGGGGATACAGATTCACATGTACCACTTTGTTGGCACCTCATGTTTTATTAGTAGTAATAAATAAAACATGAAACGGACATGAGTAAACTTTCTCCAAGTCATCCTTCCCACTGCATCTCTATTAGGGCAACAGGCTACATGAGAAATTAGCATGGAAATGCCCAAAGGCCCCTCAGTCCAGATGGTTCCAGCCCCCAGATTGTGACACTTGAGGAAGGAACCACTTGGCTTCTCATACCCTCTGCAGTCCTGGCTCCTTCTTGCTATCAGCCTCACCAAATTTGGGTTGGTGGTGGGGCTGGGGGTGAAATCCCACTGCAGACCCCGGCCCGTTGTGCAACCTGTGTCACCCCACTTTGGAAACAGTGAGCAGCTGCTTCTGTTCACGCCCACAGGTGGTCCTGGCCCTGCCCTATGACACCCCAGTGCCGGGATACATGAACAACACGGTGAACACCATGCGGCTCTGGTCTGCCCGGGCTCCCAATGACTTCAACCTCAGAGACTGTGAGTACGGCATGGGCTGGCTTCTTTATGTCTGGCTTTTTAATCTTTGTAATGGCCAGTTAGGACCAAATTGAACTTGAAAAAAAAGCCTTGGGGCTAGGGCGCCTGTAGCTCAGTGGTTAGGGCGCCAGCCATATGCTCTGGGGCTGGTGGGTTCTAACCGGCCCAGGCCTGCTAAACAAAAAAAATAGCCGGGCGTTGTGGCGGGTGCCTACAGTCTCAACTTCTTGGGAGGCTGAGACAAGAGACTCACTTGAGCTCAAGAGTTTGAGGTTGCTGTGAGCTGTAACGCCATGGCACTCTACCTAGGGTGACAAAGTAAGACTGTTTCAATTAAAAAAAAAAAAAGAAAGAAAGAAAATAAAAAAGCCTTGGGTTTATGATCTGAACTCTCCAGGGACTAAGCAGGCATTGTAACGAGCAAGTAGGAAGGCTCAGTGGGTAGGGTGCTGGCCCCATATACCGAGGGTGGCGGGTTCAAACCCAGCCCTGGCCAAAATGAACAGAAAAATAGCCGGGCGTTGTGGTGGGCGCCTGTAATCCCAGCTACTTGGGAGGCTGAGGCAAGAGAATCACCTAAGCCCAGCAGTTGGAGGTTGCTGTGAGCTGTGTGATGCCACGGCTCTCTACCGAGGGCGATAAACAAAAAAAAGTAAAAAAGGAAGGATATTTTTAAATCCTTCAGCCCTCTCAGAGTCTCTAGTGAAGCCCAGCATGAGGGTTTGTTGAAATTCTTTAGGGTTTTTAGGAACTTTAGGAGTCCCACATGGCATGCAGCAAACATAGGGTTGAGGCCAAGGGGCTTCCAACAACAACGCCTGGCTTGTCAACTTACTGTTTTTCTGACATTCCCCTCAGTTAACGTCGGAGACTACATTCAGGCCGTGCTGGACCGAAATCTGGCTGAGAACATCTCCAGGGTCCTCTATCCCAATGACAATGTGAGTGATGGAGCTTTTCTCAGCAGTGACAGAAACAACTTATTTCACAAGAGCCTATTCAGTAACCCTATAAAACACATAGATAATGTTGATTTTTTTCCTGCACGTGCAAGATCATCTAGATTTCCCCTCCCACCCAAGTAAGGAGAGAATGTATACAATTCATGAATTCAGAATTGGTATTTTGCCCTTGCTCAGTGACCTCTTCACCAATGGGGAGGCTCTGTAGGTTTATTGCAAAGCCAAAGCTGGGTGTAAAGGATGAGGTGAACTACAGAGAGGCATTGCGTCCTTTCCAGACAGAAATTTCATCTGCCGTCAGAAGTCGCAGCAAATTCCCTGCCCGACCTCTTCCCTTGCTGACAGGGCTCTTTCTGGCCCTCTGTCCCTAGGGCTAAGTGGAGTCATAGACCTTGAGGCACACCCACGAACAAATACTTGTTTCTTTAGCCACTTTTCTTTAAACTTTTTCTTAGGTGATTATCCTCAATTTATTCTAAACATATCTTAATTTACAAAACAATACCAGAATTAGAACTGGACATCAAGATCTCTGGGATGGATCCTTAGTTGGTTTAAATACACAAAGCTCTAACTTCTCCTTTTCTTGAAACTGTAATAATTTAATCTCAGACACAACCCAAATTAGTATGCCCCCTTTATAAAGACGGTAGAAAAAAAGAATCCTGGGGGCCAGGATGTAAGAGCAAATGTCCACTTGGTATTAAAGCAAAGTCCCTCAGAGGGGAGGAGGGTTGTGAGGATTGGCCAAAGCCTTTGCAGAACCTAATGGTTACTCTTCCTTTGGGGAAAACATGTGACTTCAGTGCATTTCAGGTAAATCTCTGACCCAAAAGCAAAAGATTGTTGGTGGTTCTATTTCATGGTCAAAATAAGAATCCTTCCAAGTCTGGGACTACTGCCCAGCCAAACCCAGGCCTACAGGATTGTATAAATAGAAGGGACTTGAACTTACCCTTTTTTTTGAGACAGGGTCTTACTCTGACATCTGGGCTAGAATTCAGTGGTGTCATCATATCATCATAGCTCACTGCAACCTCAAATGCCTGGGTTCAAGTGATTTGCCTGCCTTAGCCTGTCCAAGTGCCCCACCAAGTAGCTGGGACTACAGGCATGTGTTACCAAGCCTGGATAATTTTTCTATTTCTTTTTAGTAGAGATGGGGTCTTCCTCGGGCTGGTCTCAGACTCAAACTAGCTTCCCAGAGTGTTAGGATTACAGGAGTGAGCCACCTCTCCCAACCTTGAAATTTATCCTTCTACCTTCAGTAGGGACCAAACCTAACTTCACATGGGAATAATCATGTGCAGTAATTGACTAAACGTACAAAGTTAGCATGGGGTAAGAAGTTGAGTACGTTTGTTGGATAAAAGGTAGCTCTTGGGATCCTGTTTTGTTTTCATTTTTTTAACAACTTGATAAATCATTCTGACTGCATAATTACAAGAACAAATTCATTCCCTTCCTTAAGCCTGGCCCTAGCCCTAATCCAGACATTAGTCTCTTCCAAGAATCTTGCACTCTGCAACCAGCGAGATATTTGTTTCCCACTTAACACTCTTGGAAGACTTTGATGACCTGTAAGAGACCAGAATCTTAGGTGTGTCACCCAGGTTCTTCACTGACACAGTCACCAGCCCTCTGTCTCATCTTAGATGATCCTGCCCCAGCAATGAGGCCCTAGCTATGCAGAACTATCCACCCTGCTCTTCCCATCCCAGACCTGCACAGCCTCCTTTGCCTACAGGGAACACTCTGGCCCTCTGTATTTATCTGACAGATTCCTACTCATCTTTCAGGGCTCAGATAAAGAATTACCTGATCAGGGCAGGGCCTGTGGCTCAAAGGAGTAGGGCGCTGGCCCCATATGCCAGAGGTGGCAGGTTCAAACCCAGCCCCGGCCAAAAACTGAAAAAAAAAAAAAAAAAATGAATTACCTAATCACCCAGGTTTCCAAAGTACCATATATATATATATATATATATATATATATATATTTACTTTTTTTTTTTTTTAAATCATCACATTAGGCTGGTGTGCTGGCTCATGCCTGTAATCCCAGCATTTGGGAAGTGAAAGAGAAGAATTACTTAAGCTCAGGAGTTTGAGACCAATCTGAGCAAGAGCAAGACCCCATCTCTACTAAAAATAGAAAAAATTAGCTGGGCATTGTGGTGGGCACCTGTAGTCCTAGCTACTTGAGAGGCCGAGGCAGGAGGATCACTTGAGCCCAGGAGTTTGAGGTTGCTATGAGCAAGGCTGACACCACAGAACTCTAGCCTGGGCAAACAGAGTGAGACTCTGTCTCCAAAAATAATAGTAATAATAGTAATAATAACATCATGTTGTATTTAAAGACTTGTTTATACCTGTCCCTCTCCCTATTAATTTGAACTTCTTGAGGTCAAGGATTATGTTTAAACAAACATTTTATTTCTAAGGCCGTAAAAATTTCCTGGGTCAACCATGTTTAAACTATATTCATTATAGATAGATTTACATTGCTGTTTATTATTTTTTTAGAATGATTTCATTATATTTTTTGTAATCATACATCCCATTAGGGAAAAAAGTCAGCAATAAAAAGTACCAGGAAGAAAATCAGTACCATTCCTAATTCCATCACCTATAAATTCCCATTGGTACAGGCTGAGTATCCCGTATCTGAAATGCTTCAGACCAGGAGTGTTTGGATTTCAGATGTTTTCCAGATTTAGGAATATTTTTCATATACCTAATGATAGATAGGGGACCCAACTCTAAACACAAAATTCATTTGTGTTTCATATGTACGTTATATACATAGCCTGAAGGTAATTTTATACGATATTTTTTAAAATTCTGTGCATGAAACAAAGTTTTGATTGTGTTATTACTGCAGCCTGTTACATGAGGTCATCAGTGAAATATTCTACTTGTGATGTCAAGTCAGTGCTCAGAAAGTTTTGGATTTTGGAGCATTTCATATTTTGGATTTTCACACCGGGGATGGTCAACCTAAGTATCTGTCCAGATAGTTTTCTATTAGTAACTTTTAATTTTTATCAAGGTTATATGAGCATATACAGTAGATTCTCTGTAAGTTGACCACCCCAGGCACTGTGACAAACTGGTCACCAGTGAAGGAGGTCAATGTAAGGAACCAGGTGCTGCACCAATACATACATGTGGTGCATGTCTGATCTATGAAAATAGGTCAAGTTAAGGAGCTGGTCAGTGTAGGGAGGTGGCCTCCTATGGAAGGTCTACTGTAATTGACTTTCTGAATACTTGCCTCCATATTTCTGAATAACATGCAATTATTGCTACTCTTTGATTTTTACATCTGACAATTGTTTGTTGACATAGAAGATGAAAATACAGCTCACAACCTCACATACACTCCCATCTCCACCACACACACACACTTCCCATCCCTGATTCTCTCAACATAGTTACATCATAATTTTCAGTAGCTCCTTAGTCACTGTTCACATTATTACGGGTGTGCAAGTGCTACAGACAGCTGATCTGTGCATGTACATGATTATGAACGATTCCTTTCCTTAAAATGTTTTGTTTTTCCAAGAGTTAATAGCTGTTTGTTTGCTTATTTGGTTTTCTAATTTCCCCTGATTTATGAGTTCTACCCGCCACACCAGTTACATGAATTTCTTCTCAGGGTATTTAAGTACATTAATATCCCATTAACTCGGTCTTCTTTTTTTCTTATAAATATCTTTTATTTCATTTAAATGTCCACTTTTAGTAGTCAAATCCAGAAGAAAAGTATTGTTTTTAGAAATACATTTAACTGGAAAAGCTCCTATCTCCACTTAAGTATAGCCAATTTTTCTTACAGAAGTTACGCAAACTTAATGTTGCCTCATAGGGCTCCCACCAAGTGTCTCATATGAAGCAAAGACCCCCATGTCATAGTTGGCACCTGTCATTCAGAGTACGTTTTACATCACCTGTGATTCAGGACACCCCTGCGGTCTTCCTATCAGGCTGTCAGAGATTGTGCTTTCAAGGGTTAGGGAGTCTGAGCCCCGGGTGTTCTGAAGGCAGGCCACAGGCTCACGTCGGCTGGTTTTAGTAAGACTCCAGTCCAAAGGCTCATATTTTTATAGACATGAAATTCAATATGAATTTTAAAATTCCTTTAAATCTCATAGAAATGAATTTTCTATGAAAATGTGAGCCTTTGGACTGGAGTTTTACTACAGGTTTTCCATCCCAGGACCAGGTAAAGACAGGGCAGCCTGTGATCTGTAAAACGGAAGGGTGATGGCTCGATGTCGTGGGGGAGTTGAGATAGCTGGGCTGGTCTCCAAAAAATCCACGAGGGGGAGCTTGGACGTGTTGGCCACCTACACAGCATGGGCAGTCCCCACTCTGCACGCTGCGGTCCTGAGGTCAGGTAGGGCCGGCTAGGCCAGTCGCAGCTCTGGGGTGTCCCAGTCTACTGCCAGTGGGAAATGCACCTGCACATTGTCAGAAGGTCAAGGACGTGGTGCCTGCACCGACCTCCGTATCCCCAGACCCAGTCACTTCTGGGTCTCTCCTGGCTTGGCTGCTTCCCCATCACCTTTCCCCCTGAGGCCAAGGACCCCTGTGCTCATCTTCTGTCTGGGCCGTTTCCTGGATCCCAGGTTCTTCCCTTCCATGGATTTCCCCCCTTCTTAGGTAGTACACACACTCCCGGGGCCTCCAGGGAAGGTTGTGGGTGAGTGCAAGTTTTTTGAGACCTCACCTGTCAGGAAATGTCCATCTTAACAGTGACAGTTTGCCTGGATACAGAATGCACAGATCATCTTCTAGTTTTCAGTGTTGTTGAATACAATGTAGATCTCGTTGGATTCATTAATATTCATGATTAACTAATCCTGGTGGAACTAATACCATGTTCTGAAATTTGGGTGGGAGAAGGCAGCCAAGGGTCTCCACGCTCAGTACACAAACTTTCACCATCCCCTCCCCCACATGTTCAGTATGGGCTGGCACTGCTGTCTTCAAATGGGCTGCCGCCCGTACAGAGACCCCTGTTTCATCATCCCCAGCTTCTGCCTGTATCAGGAGGGGAAAGTGCCAACTGTGGAAATTGGAGACGAGGTCTGAGATGAGCGACTCCTTGAACCGGGTCTCAACTAACCACCAGCCTTGCCTCCAGAGATGCTCAGGGCACTACCCACTCCGGGGCCTGTAGGGGCTCCAGGGTATAGACTGGGTTCTTGTTGGCTCTTCTTCACTACCAGCTTGGGGTTTAGCTTTCTAGGGTCTTACAGCCCAATTACCACTCATCATCCGTTTTTCATCTTCTGAAACAGCGATTCTCAACCTGTGGGTCCCAACCCCTTTGTAACAATGAAAATATATCCTGCATATCAGATATCTACGTTACAACTCATAACAGTAGCCAAATTACAGTTATGAAGTAGCAACGAAGATAATTTTATGGTTGGGGGTCACCACAACATGAGGAACTGTATTAAAGGGTCGCAACATTAGGAGGCATCAGGAAGGTTGAGAACCATTAGAATCTACAAGTTTAATGCTGCTGTCTCTCTCTCAGCTGTGTGCCTGTTGGGAGGTGGGAGACGCTATCCTTATTTTTAATGAATTTGTTTTATTATGTCTCTTTTTCTTAAATTTTAGATTAATCTGAGGGTACATACAATTAGGTTACGTTGTTTGTGGTTTGTTAGGTAAAGTCCAGGTTGTAGCTGCGCCCTTCACCAGGAGGTGTGCTCACCCTTACCTTGTGCACATTGGTGAGAGCGTGCCACACCCCTCCCCCCCTTACCATTCCCGCCTTGAATTTAATTGCGTTTTTCTCTTGTGTGGACATATAATTGTTCATCTACTAATTTCATATTAGCCTTGAGTTCACTGGATACTTGTTTTTCCATTCTTATGACACTTTACTTAGGAGAACGTTCTCCAGATCTTTCCAGGTAAAAACAAAAGATGTAAAGTCTCCATCTTTCTTTATAGCTGAATAGTGTTCCATGGTGTACATACACCATAGTTGATTAATCCATTTGCGAGTTTATGGGAACTTGGGTTGTTTCTACATCTTGGCGATTGTGAATGGAATGGTGATAAATGTCCTTATGGTAAAATGATTTTTTTTTTCTTTTGGGTAGATACTGCCTTTTAAAAGTCCCTGTGTTGCCATTTTAATGGGGATCAACAAAGAGCAAAGCCCTGCATTTTGGCATTCAGACAGCTGTCTCTCACCAGCCTTAAAGTTCCCAGGGTGGAGGCACCAGTCACATTCTGGCCACACCTAGAGCATGACCCCCTTTCATTCTGTGTCTCTGGCTTGAAGTTTTTTGAAGGGAAGGAGCTCAGATTGAAGCAGGAATACTTTGTGGTGGCAGCCACCTTGCAAGATGTCATCCGGCGATTCAAAGCCTCCAAGTTTGGGTCTGCCGAGGGCTCGGAAACTCTGTTTGACGCCTTCCCAGATCAGGCAAGTAGTTAGTCTGTGGGCGCAGGAGAGTCCCAAGGACTGGGGCTTCTCATCAGAGGTGTGCCCTTCTCTCAGCCCTGAAAGGTTGAGTAGCATTCCCTAGGAGGGCGGCACATTGGGGCTTTCCCCAGACCCTGGGCCCCTGGTGACCTTCACATTGACATCTTTCCCCCCAGGTGGCCATCCAGCTCAATGACACTCACCCTGCACTCGCCATCCCTGAGCTGATGAGGATTTTTGTGGATATTGAAAAATTGCCCTGGGCCAAGGTCTGGTTTTGCTGCTTCTTCCTTTAATTAGACAGAATATCTTCTTGGCTATTTGCCAAAAGCTCCTTTTTAAGTTTTTCAAAGTTACTGCTGCTAACTTCCAGTACTTAAAGGTGTATTTTGCCGTAATGCTAACATTTCTCCAACCTTAGTGCCTTACAGGAATAAGACAGTAAAATAAGTGAATACGTACCTAACGGGAGGCAGGTCAGGAGCTGTATTAAGGCTTATATCACGTTTACTGTTTTTGTGTCTAAAAAGATTGAAAATTAAATTCTCTAATCTCAAAAGACAGCTAACTAGAAGTGTCCCCATAACTTTGGAAGTCAGCATTTTAAACATACCTTGTATCTGCTGAGCGCATTTTGTTTTTATTCCTCAATCTCTGTGTATTTAATAGATAAAATACACATAAGGATAGTAGAGATTTGTCAGCATGCTGTCTTAAGTTTTATTGGACAATTTTACAAATAGCTTTTTTCCCCCCTCAAGAAAATATTCCCGTTGTTCAGACCACTCAGGAACCGTAGAATGGAACGCCTCTGACTGTACATGTAGAATTGTCCGGTTGCAGACAGTCTAGAATTGAAGTGTTTGGCCCTGGGTGGGGTGAACACCTGGCACCCCCCTTTCCCCTCAGGCATGGGAGATCACGCAGAAGACTTTCGCGTACACCAACCACACGGTACTCCCAGAAGCCCTGGAGCGCTGGCCTGTGGACCTGGTGGAGAAGCTGCTTCCTCGCCATTTGCAAATCATTTATGAAATAAATCAGAAGCATTTAGATGTAAGTGATTTTGAGAGGTTCTTACCGTTTATGAGAATGAGGCCTTGTGGTCTCAAGGGTGCCTACCATGTTCTCAGACATCTTTCCATCACAACACATCTGAAGTACTCAGGTTGGAGTTGGGCTCTATTAAACTCCATCTTTTTGAAGGTGCTAAAATGGAGGGATGGCATCTCCCTAGGGATAACTCAAGCCCTGTCCGTGGCAGTGAAGTTTTATATTCACTCTACCAAAGCTTTTACTTGGGGAGTGGACAGCATAATTCCAATGGTGTGTTAAACTTGAGTGACCAGCAAGGTCTTTGTCTTCCTTTGGCTAGAGAATCGTGGCCTTATTTCCTAAAGATGTGGACCGTCTGAGAAGGATGTCGCTGATAGAAGAAGAAGGAGGCAAAAAGATCAACATGGCCCACCTCTGCATCGTGGGCTCCCACGCTGTGAACGGCGTGGCCAGACTCCACTCAGACATCGTGAAGACCAAAGTGTGAGCCCCACTCCCCAGGCGGTGGGCCTGACATGATCCATTAGTGGAATGATGCTAGTAAATGTAAGGTTGCATTTAGGGAGGGGAAAGGACCCTGTTAAAATGTTTAAAGGATCAAAAAAAAAAAAACTGAAAGGATCTTCTATACAAATGACATTTCCCTCAAATGTTATTGAAGGGAAATATTTGAAAAATAAAAAGGAAAAGAAAGCAGGGGGAAGAAAGTGCCTTCATCTTGGAACCATCCTAATTGTACACTTAAGATACTCCCACCACAAAAAAACAAAACGAAACTATTCCACTGAAAAGGGCTGTCTGGAAAGCATCCAGGCATGTAATATGAAAAATAGTATTAACAATAGCTGGATGCTTTCTGGACAGCTCTTGAATGCTGGTGCCAGGAAGTCGGGTGGAGGTGATTAGATTTGGAATTTTTCTTGCAATTATTTTGAAATATAACAAATTTCTATATAGAAGGACAGCCAGAACTGCTGTTAGCCCCTCCCTCTCTCTTTATTTAATCTTCCTAAGCCTATACTTGGCTTCTTATTTGTTTTTGTTTGTTTGTTTTTGAGACAGAGTCTCACTTTCTCACCCCGGTAGAGTGCTATGGGGTCATAGCTCACAGAAACCTCAAACTTTTGGGCTCTAGGGAATCTTCTTACCTCAGCCTCCCAAGTAGGTGGAAGTATAGGTGCCCACTACAACGCCCGGCTATTTTTTTCTTCTTTTTTTAATTGGGACACTTTGTCACCCTGGATAGAGCACCATGGCCTCATAGCTCACAGCAACCACAAGCTCTTGGGCTCAAACGATTCTCTTGCCTCAGCCTCCCTAGTCTCTGGGACTATAGGCGCCCACCACAGTGCATCGCTATTTTCTTTTCTTTTTCTTTTTTTTTTTTTTTCAGAGACAGGGACTTACTCTTACTTGGGCTGGTCTCGAACTCCTGAGCTCTAGTGATCCACCAGGCTCAGCCTCCCAGAGTGCTATAGGATTATAGGCGTGAGCCACTCCACCTGGTCATACTTGGCTTCTTAAACATAGCTCTGAACTTTATCCATGCGCGGGACCCTACCATTTCAGCAAAATTCAGTGATGTATCTCTTCCATCTCCAGGTTCAAGGACTTCAGTGAGCTAGAACCTGCCAAGTTTCAGAACAAAACCAACGGGATCACTCCACGGCGCTGGCTCCTGCTCTGCAACCCAGGCCTTGCAGAGCTCATAGCAGAGGTACCAGGAAGGGCTGCTGGAGGGATGTGCAGGCATGTGAGCCTTGGTGATTTGCAGGCTGCTGTGCTCTACCACAGGGCCTGTGACAGGTTGTGCACCAGCACCCACTGCACACTGGGTAGCCATCTTGAAAGTTTTAATTTTTGAGCAATAGGTCCTGCAAATTATGAAGCTGGTTGTAGCCCATAGAATCACATGACACCCTGATATAAGATGACATTTCCATCTAGTAAAAGAGCAGAACAATGTTCATATACACAGCTAATAGCACTTGAGTCCTTGGTCACCCTCTGAAGTCGATTTCCTGCTTCTAATACTTGAGTACCCCTGAAACTACACGTAAGATGCCAGCAAGTCTTCCATGTAGAACTTACAACCCCCACTTTGAGTGATATCACCGAGGTAGCAAGAGGTATGTGAGAGCCACTCCCCACACCCCAAAGAAACTGCTCATTTGGACTTGATTCCTGTCCCTGAATTCAAGTCACCTCTTCCTTTAAATTGAAAGAAAATTGGAGAAGACTACGTGAAGGACTTGAGCCAGCTGACGAGGCTCCACGGCCTCCTGGGCGACGACATCTTTCTCCGGGAACTGGCCACCGTGAAGCAGGTGAGGCCTCCATCCGGACCCCTCCGAGGCACCAGCTTCAAGAGCTTTTACTCTAGTTTTTAAGAACAGATTGCCCAACGCTTTAGCCCCGTGCACTGTCTCAACAGGAAAATAAGCTAAAGTTCTCTCAGTTCCTGGAGAAGGAGCACAAGGTGAAGGTCAACCCAGCCTCCATGTTTGACGTCCAGGTGAAGAGGATACACGAGTACAAGCGACAGCTCCTGAACTGTCTGCATGTGATCACCTTGTACAACCGTGAGTCAGCCCTGCAGCCCCCACACAGGCTGTCTCGGGGCAGGTCTCTCCCCTCCGGCCATCAGCTTCTGTGTCCCATCCACATCTCTGTCTTTTTTCCAGGCATTAAGAAAGACCCTAAGAAGTTATTTGTGCCAAGGACAGTTATAATTGGTGGTAAAGTAAGTTGGCTCCACTTGCTGGGGACTTGAGAGCTCTAATCTCTTGCCTTTTCTCCACTCCCCAATGCCTACCCCTGTTCCATGCCTTTTACATTCTTCCCCAAGGCTGCCCCCGGATACCACATGGCCAAAATGATCATAAAGCTGATCACCTCGGTGGCAGACGTGGTGAACAATGACCCCATGGTTGGAAGCAAGTTGAAGCTCATCTTCTTAGAGAACTACAGAGTATCTCTTGCTGAGAAAGGTACTTGTCCCCACTGCAGGACAGGCAGGGAGGGACCAGGGCAGATTCTAGAGATTCCATAGCACCAAAAATTGAGGGGCCTGACCTTGGGGAGCTTGTAACTTAGAAAAGAAGGTGTCACGTTAGGGCAGAATAAGGGCCTAAGGTGAAAGCTTTTAAAGTGATCCAAATGGCAATGAGGTGAATATCGTGGGATTAGGAGTGCACTTTCCTCCCAGCCAGTGAGAGCTGGGTGCTGGGTGGGTCTTGGCAAGGGGCAGACCCTGCTCTTCAGGACAGAGGAAAGGCCTTCAGTTCCTAGCTCCAGGTTTGCAAGAGAACACCCGTGCCCTGGTCCCCAGATACTCCTCTGTCATTTGCTCATGTTGCATCAGGAAATAAGGGCAGATACCAGGCTGCCAAAGCATGAGGCTTAGATGTGTCGCACGCAGGCACTCTGGGATCAAGCATGAAGTTCCCACATGGGGACAGCCAGATGGGCAAGAAGCCAGTGTCCCTTTCTCTGCTGCTGAGATCTTTATTTGTCCACATGCAAATGCCAACTGTGTACTCACCCACTTCCCAAATTGAAAGGATAGAAAGGGAACTTTCTCTTTTTGTTGGGGGTGGGGGGACAAGTTCCTGTTTAAGTAGACGGTTTGCATATGGCGAAAAGAGCTGGGTTCCTGGACACGCAAATGAAGATTATCTAATCCTCAAATAAGCTCCCGGAGTGCAGCAGGGAAGTGGTCCTGACCTTTGTAGTTTTAGGAAGGCCTCCCCAAAGCTCTAATTCGTGTGCTAATCAGCCTGAAAGATGAGACACTTGCTGTTTAGCAGTGGGCACACCTCAATTGCTCGTGACTTATTTCCCTGTAGGGAAAGTGGAAGACACGAGTAGAGAAGTACAAGGAACATGGACAATACAGTCTCAGGTTCCAGATGAGCATTTGAGAGAGATGCTCTGAATTTCATGGATCAGATTTGTTTGTTTAGAGACAGGGTCTCCCTTTGTTACCTGGACAAGTAAGGGCGGCGGCATGATCACAGCTCCCAGCCACCTCAGACTGCTGGGTTCAAGTGATCTTCCTGCCTCGGCCTCCCTAGCAGCAGAGACTACAGGTGCCTGCTACACCTGGCTCATTTTTGTATCTTGTTGTAGACACGTGGTCTCAGCACATTGCTCAGGCGGGTCTCAAATTCCTGACCTCAAGCCATCCTCCCGCCTCTGCTTCCCAAAGTGCTAGAATTAATAGGCATGAACCACCATGCTGGGCTGGGAAAGAGAAATGTGATACAATATATAAATTAGGGTATACACGGCACAAAACAATATAAAGGACATGAGAAACCAAGGTGGGAGGATAGAGGGGTGAGGGATAAAAACTTGTTAGGGGCAATGAACATTATTCTGGAGATGGGCCCACCAGACTTAAGCGTTATGTAAAGTATCCATGTAACAAAAACACTGGTATTCCCTCAATACTTAGAAACGTAAAATATGTAAAGCAGAAGAAATAAAACACACACAAAATTAGGAAGAAGAAAGAGAAGTATATGTCAACATTTATAGCAGAGAGTCAATAAATACAAGCTCATAGGTCAAGAAAGGATTAGTATAAGCAGTAAGACAAAAGTGAATCAAGGGGAAGGGATGAGACCTGCCTTCTACACCACTCGAATGTCCATCTTGATGTAAAACAGTATGTGTATTGTGTTAGTGATGCAAACAGCCCACCGGGATCAGTGCCCCCGCATGACACAAGCAGATCTGGAGAGGCAGAATCACTTCTTTTAACGTGTCTTTCTCGCAGTCATTCCGGCCACAGACCTCTCGGAGCAGATCTCCACTGCAGGCACTGAGGCCTCGGGGACGGGCAACATGAAGTTCATGCTAAACGGGGCCCTGACCATCGGGACCATGGATGGGGCCAATGTGGAGATGGCAGAGGAAGCTGGGGAAGAGAACCTGTTCATCTTCGGCATGAGGGTAGACGACGTGGCCGCTCTGGACAAGAAAGGGTGAGAGAGCTGCCCCCCTCTGAGGGGGCATGGTCTCAGGGCTTCCTGCCGGGCAGTGTCCCACCGAGGTTGACCCATGAGGGGTGGGAGCAGAACAGGTGCCAGGAAGCGCTGTCCACGGATCAGTACTGTAAACCCAGCAGTAAAAGTAAAGGACCCCTGGACACAGGCCCATGGAGTAGTTGCTGTTCGTTTTCAGCCATCCCAGAGAAGATCGCAATAAGCTACTCAAGTCTCCGTATCTGTGATTTTTACTTTAATTGAAAGATGAACCAGCTTCTAGTTGGAAGAATTTGCTGATTCTGTAAACCCTGACCTAGTACTCCTTTAAAGTCTCTAAGAGAGACACTAAAATGTGGTAGGGACGAGAGAGGGATGAGCTGAAGCCCTTAGGAATACAACTGCTTTCACTTGCCATCTAAACCAGTAGTTCTCCGCCTTCCTAATGCCCTGATATACTTTCATTGTTACAAAGGGGTCGCGACCCACAGGTTGAGAACCGCAGGTCTAAACAATTTTTTTAACCTGACTTCGAGCAAGAAATAGAACGTACTACCCCATGGAGCCAGGGGGGGGGGGGTCACAGCATTTGGAGGATGTAAATTTCACTCTGTAACGGATATTTAGAGCATCTGCAGGTCCAACAAGCAATCGGCCCCCTTAACACAGCCACTTGTTTAGAGCCGTGAAATCTGCCGTGTTCTACCACAGTCGACTATCTCTTTGACTAGAATTTTCATTTCCTGCTGTTCTCAGTGTCATTGGTTACAGGAATCAGATGGGCGGGTGGGGGGACTCCAGGATCTAGTTTATACCTATAGTGAAATCTGTGATGACTTTGAAAAACTCTGGTATTTCTGAGTGCGTTTTTCACAGCATCTGTGCTGTCCACCACACACACACACACTAATAACCTTTTGCTTATCACCCCCCTACCCTCCTATCCCCGCAGGTACAAGGCAAAAGAATACTACGAGGCTCTTCCAGAGCTGAAGTTGGCCATTGATCAAATTGACAACGGCTTTTTTTCTCCCAAGCAGCCTGACCTCTTCAAAGACGTTGTTAACATGCTCTTTTATCACGACAGGTGAGTTATTACAAGAAGACATGCTGCTAAGAACATATTAAATCAGCTCCAAGCCACTCATATAGATCAGCATAGACTTGTGATCTGATCAGGTAACCCAGGATTGAAAAAAAAGGTTAGGTCAGGGCAGCGCCTGTGGCTTAAGGAATAGGGCGCCGGCCCCATATACCAGAGGTGGCGGGTTCAAACCTGGCCCCCGGCCAAAAGTTGCAAAGGAAAAAAAAGAAAAGAAAAGTTTAGATCAGTGGTTCTCAACCTTCCTAATGCCACGGCCCTTTAATACAGTTCCTGTGGGTCACAACCCACAGGTTGAGAACTGCTGGGTTTCAATGCCAATAAGGTTTAAGAATAATACCCCCAGCACGGTGAGGTGACTCTTGCCTATAATCCTAGCACTCTGGGAGGCCGAGCCCAGCAGATCACCTTTGCTCAGGATTTTGAGACCAGTCTGCACAAGAGTGAGACCCCCATCTCTAAAAATAGCAAGACATTGTGGCAGAGGGTAGTAGTCCCAGCTACTTGGGAGGCAGAGTCCAAGGGTTTGAGGTCACTGTGAGCACTCTACCATGGGTGACAAAGTGAGACTCTGTCTCAAAAAAAAAAAAAAAAAAAAGAATAACACCCCAAAACCAAAATCTGGTCTTCCTTTTCTCCTTCCACTGACATACCCAATGGTCAAATGCATCAAACTGCTAACATTCTTACATGTGGGAAGAGCCACAGAAGTTTGAGGACTGGATAAAATTCTTAAAAAATGAAATATGAGTTTGGTAAAGCAGCCATGCCTGACATTAAGCAAAAAAGAATTCTAAATGCAGTCTTGGTGTGCACCTGTTAGTAAAGCTTTTCATTGTTTTTTTTTTTTTTTCCTTCCAATCACACAAAAATAGGTTTAAAGTCTTTGCGGACTATGAAGCCTATGTCAAGTGCCAAGAAAAAGTCAGTCAACTATACATGGTGAGTAAGTTGCCAATATTTATAAAGGAAACCAGTTTAGTGGGTTAATTAAAAGCAGGAGTTTTTGAAAATTAAATAGAAAATAGTAGGGCCCCATTAACCAATTTCTAAAAAGTAAGGCAAGTGTCCAGGTGAGTTAGATCAAAACGTGATTGTTCCCAAGTTTAGGCAAAAGTTGGGATTTAACATTTCAGTAACACTTGTAAATGTTTTTATATCCAAGTAAAAAAGTCACAAATAATTAAATATTTAACTGAGCACCTGCCATGTAGCAGGCATGTCCTGGAAGGAAAGGGTGTAACACCTGGGAAAGGCACTGGGGGTCTCCTTTATTCCAAGAAACATGCCGGACACTGAGAACAGCGGAATCCCCAAGGCAGCTGTGTCAGGGTACAGATGCCAGCCCCACACTGAGGGGGTCTTACTTACCCAGCAGTGGGTGGGGTCACCGCCAGTAGTTGAAAAACCCACTGTGATAATTCTAAGGCTGAGCCTGGTTTACTGGCATAAAGACTGACCTCCTATTCTTTGAAAATTGCAAAGAATACCTCCTAGACTACTCATGGAACGGGACTGTATGAATCGCATATAATCGTGTAGAAAGAGGGTTCATGCTTGAAAGAAGAATAAGGAAGACTAGACTGAGATCAAAAAGGCCAGAGCCATGTGATTAAGCCTTCACGTGCAGCTTTACACATCTGCATCAATTGCTCTCCAGGTGTTTTGTAAACCTGTGGGAAAGTTGATCATCTCTGATAGGAGAGACTCGTAGGGCATGGCAGGTTCCCCAGAGGGAGAGATACAGTAGGCAGCCAGCAATGTGCAGAGACTCCAGGGCTGCTGTTTGAACATTTCTTTCTCTTCCTTTCCCACGGCAGATGACAGGGTAGTCCCTACAGTCATCCTAGATGTCCCGTTAGGGTTTTTAAATGGCCTCATTCAAGACCTGTGCTGCCCATATCTTCTGCTAGAGCCACCCTAGTCTATAGCAGCTCGATACCAGAGCACATTCATAGTAATGGTGACAAACAGGCAGGGCAGTGGTCCAGCTAAGTGGCTTGGTACCTGCTTCCTAAATATTGGAGAGAGCAGCCACACACAGGCTCCATGAAGTCTAAGAGGAGAGAGAATGACCACCTCAAGAAATATAAATAAGGCTCGGCGCCTGTGGCTCAATGGGCTAAGGCGCCAGCCACGTACACCTGAGCTGGCAGGTTCGAATCCAGCCCAGGCCCACCAAACAACAATGATGGCTGCAACCAAAAAATGGCCGGGCGTTGTGGCAGGCGCCTGAGTCCCAGCTACTCGGGAGGCAGAGGCAGGAGACTCGCTTGAGCCTAGGAATTGGAGGTTGCTGTGAGCTGTGATGCCACGGCACCCTATCCAGGGTGACAGCTTGAGGCTCTGTGTCAAAAAAAATAAAAATGTGTGTGTGTGTGTGTGTGTATATATATATATATAAAAAAAAACGAGCAGGAGGGAAATATGAACAAGGGCACAGATAGATGTGAATGTCAGTTTTATACAGTGGGTCTCTGTTAAGATTATGGCCCAAGGCTGAGCATGGTAGCTCACATCTGTAATCCTAGCACTCCAGGAGGCCAAGGTACGTGGGCTGCTTGAGCTCAGGAGTTCAAAACCAGCCTAAGCAAGAGTGAGATGCCACCTCTACTAAAAAATAGGAAAAAACTAGCCAGATATTGTGGCAGATACTTATAGTCCCAGCTACTTGGGAGGCTAAGGCAAGAGGATGTTGAAGCCAAAAGATTGAATTGCTGTGAGCTACAGTTCCTCATGTAGTGGTGACCCCCAACCATAAAATTATTTTGTAGCTACTTTAGTAGTTGGGGTCACCACAACATGAGCAACTGTATTAAAGGGCTGTAGCATTAGGAAGGTTGAGAACCACCTGCTGTAGCGCAAACTGCAGTTTTTTTACTCTTAACAATATTTATATTATTAAGCTTAGTAAACATGAGCCACGTGGCTAGGAAGTCTATTCATTATCCATTTAAATAGTTAGAGAAAATGAAGAGAGGAAGCTTTTGTTCTTCTATTATTACAATAAGTTTCCAAAGTATGAATAAACTAACTTCAGACTCTATTTGACCAAACATTTAAGGACTATGCTGGGAACATCTGGAACATGGAGCTTTCACATATAAAGATTTTCTTTATCCATCAAATCTAGCAATGGAAGAACAAAGTCAGTGGAAATTGAATTTTAATGTCTCTAGAAAACAGCTTTTTTTTTTTAACTTGACACATTTATAGCACCTTAAGAAATGGTAGTAGTTTTGGTCTTTCTGTTAAATGCTAATGCATTGCTGACAGCTTTGAATAATATTCTAGTAATTTCTAGTACACTTTTAGAGTTCTTTACAAAATCATGAGACTACAAAAGAAATAGTTTCATATATTCTTTGATATATAAATTATGGAATTTTGATATATTTTTATTAAAGATAAAGGCCTAGTTGGCCCTGTTTTGAACTCCCAGTGGAGTATTTGGGATTCGGTGTAAAGCTAGTGGGGCGTGTGCCTTCAGAGATCAGGACAAGCTAAGTAGGCCAGTACGGCCTCCGCTGGAGTGTTTGCTGACGATCCAGAGCAGAGATTTTAGAACTGTCAGCCACAGGCATGTAGCTGACAATGAATGTTAGTCTCTTCCTTCCCTGTGGCTTACAGGAAGTGTCTATATTCCCAATAAAGAATGGGAAATACAGCTTACATACCAAAACATATAGTCACCATAACAGGACTTACCAATCAGGGGATTTACTTCCATGGTTTTGCCCAAAGTGGAAAATAACTTTTTTTCATTCCTAAGAGAAATATCCTCTAAATATGAGAAAAGTACAATCCATCCTACCTACTTCTCTGCACAGTAACGAATGTTTTTACAAACATTCCTCATGCGGTGTGCCTGGACGTGCTCAGCCCAGTGTTTGTCATAAGCTCGCTGGGTGATCAGGTCCTGGGCTGTGATACATGTTTGTTTTTTACAGAATCCAAAAGCCTGGAACACAATGGTGCTGAAAAACATAGCTTCCTCAGGAAAATTCTCCAGTGATCGAACAATTAAAGAATATGCCCGGGACATCTGGAACATGGAGCCTTCGGATATAAAGATTTCCTTATCGAATGAATCTAGCAGTGGGGTGAACAAAGTCAATGGGAATTGAATTGTAAAAGGTCTCTAGAAAACATGGCTTTTTACTAAACTTGAGCTTCACTACAGCATTCATTGATTTTGTTTTGTTAGCTAAAAATCTGGTTAAGGATCTCTGGGAATGGAGAGGGAAAATGTGTGACTGTATTAGGGCTGCAAATAAAGTGTCAGTTTCCAAGAGCTACCCAAGTGCCAAAACTTAATTTAAAGCAGATCTACTGACGTGACGGCTGCTAGGACTCACTCCAAACTAATCAGAAAGTGAGAAAACTGATTGGAACTTTTTAGTGCCATTGAAATGAACCGAACTGAAATACAAATTATTTAACCACACTGGAGCAACTTTCTTACACTGCCACCTAAGTCGAAACTAAAGGCCAATCAAACTTAGTCTGTTCAGGGATATTAAACCAAAATGGCACAACCTGGGTGCCTCACAAACAACACGAAGGTATTTCTGGCAGTTCTGTAGGCTGGGGAATCCGAGATGAAGGTGCCGGCAGGCTGTCTGGTGAGGGCCACTTTCTAGTTTGTACACGTGGTACATTTTCATTGCATCTTCAAATAGGAAGGGATAAAAAGCCCTGTGGCTCAAAGGAGTAGGGCGCTGGCCCCATATGCCGGAGGCGGTGGGTTCAAACCCAGCCCCAGCCAAAAACTGCAAAAAAAAACTAAGATATTAAAAGCCCTTTGGGGCTTATTTCATAAGGGCACTAATCCCATCCTCAGAACTCACCACCATCACATTGGTGACTGGGGTTTCAACATACGAATTTGGGGGATGGACAAAGACATCTAGCAATGTAGGGTGAAAACCACCTGGATTTGATAACGACACATTTTTGGATGGAATCCAAACTTTATCAAATTCTGATCCTCCACAGTGAGGTTTTAGCATCTGTCACAAAGTGGAACATGGTGAGCTAAATGAAAACATTGCTGACCACCCGACATCCGGGCTTTCCCCTTTAAACGGGCAAGTGACTCGTACAGCTGGGTGGCTTCAGCTCACCCAGCCAGCCGAGTACCATTTTACATGAAAAGTGCGCATCACGGGTGGTATGTGGCCCAAGTGTCCTCTGAGGATCTCCACTGCTCTCAGACCTCACGCCCACTGCTTGCTCAGGAAATCTCTGCAGGAGAAGGCCCCAGGTTAGGTCACGCACTGTCCCCGCCTCATGTCTAATTTAGCCAGAGCAGTCCTAATGGCCTTTAAGGGGAAATACACACATTTAGCAAAACAGCTCTTACCTCACGGTTATTAAGAATGTGGGGTTTTCACAAAGGAGGTTGTGTTTGAAGCCAGGAGGAAAGATGACCATCTTGACCCTCCCTTTGTTTCTGTATGTGTGGTAGGCGATCTCATAGAGCTGCGAGGGGCGGAGAGGCAGAGACTCAAAGGCTGAGCAGTCAAAGCTCTGGATTTTCTAGTCCAGTCATCCTAACAGGGCATAGAACAGCCAACTCGGGGAGTTTGTCCCAATAAGTCAGAGGCACAGGGACTCGCCACCTGCCCAGCTGGCTGCCTATACGGCGAAGGAACTGGACACAGCTCGGCTGACAGAGCCCTGTGGAAACACCCCCTGCCCTGTCTGACCTTGCCACAAGGGGGTGAGCAATGCTGTGCACCCACTCTGGTGGAGGTTTATTTAAAAAGAACTCGGGCGGTGCCTGTGGCTCAAAGGAGTAGGGCACCGGCCCCATACGCCGGAGGCGGCGGGTTCAAACCCAGCCCTGGCCAAAAGCAGAAAAAAAAAGAAAGAAAGAAAGAAAAAAAAAGAACTCGACCGCCAATCTCAGAGCCACTGTGGGAGAGACAGCCAGGAGGTTCCCCAGCAGCCTGGGACATCTCTGCGCTGCAGAGCCCCACAACCGAGATGAGGCGCCAGGCTCAGCCACAGCCACTACCTTGAGCTTAGAAGCCGAGGAAACTAACGCGCATGGAATAAAACGACCCGGTGTTTCAGGAGTGTGGAGCATCTCTTGTAACATCAGACACCTTCCTGTAGGCTGAAATTAGACTTTGGCGGAATGAAAAAGATGTCCAGCACGTGCCTGTCCGCACGGAGCGCTCACCTCACCTTAGTCCCGTACTCCAAGGGCACGGTCTTGTCATCTTCTCCGTGTAAGATGAGAAGGGGCGAAGACAGGAATTTAACACTGGGGACAAGAGGAAGAAAAGCACTCAATCCATTAAGGTTCCTCCCCTTTAAGTTAAAGCTTTAGCAAAACATGAGGTTTGGCCAAATTACTAGAAATCTCTTTTCTCCCAGGGAATAAAAATTGTATATATTTTTAAAACTTCATACAGTTACTTTTCTCTTGAGGCAAGGTTTCTCTCTCTTCTATTTGTACAATTTTGGGATTTTGTTGTTGTTATTTATTTTTTTTGTTTTTAGAGATGGGGTCTCTATCACCCAGGCTAGAGTGCACTCTCATTGCTGCCTCAAACCCCAGGTTCAAATAACCCTCCTACATCAGCTTCCTGAGTAGCAGCTGGGAATTATAGGCAATTGCCACCACACCCAGCTAATTTTTAAAACTTTTTATGGAGACAAAGTCTCTCCATGTTGCCCAGGCTGGTCTTGAACTCCTGGCCTCAAGGGATTCTCCTGCCTCAGCCTCCCAATGTGCTGAGATTATTCATACAAGTTAGCAGTTAATTTAATTTACATCTATGTGATTTATGAAAATACTGAGGAAGAAAAACACTGAAATAATGAATTCGAACAGTATTAGAAGGACTTTGCATTCTTCCTCATTCCACCTTGTTTTGTAACATGTGAATTATTTTTTATAATTTAAAAGACTGCAAAAGGTAATAAAATAATTTTAAAACCCCAAGATAACAAAAACTCCACAGAATCAAAGACATCTTTTTGTAGCAATTTATCTACTTCTCATAAATGCAGAGGATGGACAGGAAGTTAGCAGGTTTGATTGGTTTCCTGTTACCCCCTAGTTTGGTCATTTGAAAGGGCTCTGGCACAAAGACTCACTTGTTTCCCTCCCAGTGACTTTCTCAAACGATACCTCCCTGTCCCCTGAAATTATGACATACATCCATCCCTGCCTCGGTGACTTCCTATTATTCCTGGGGCTTGATTTTCCCAAGTGTGTTGAAATAGAAAAAAAAAATCTCAACAAATGCCTATTTGAAAGCATTCTCAAATTCTCCAACCGTGAGAGGCTAACTAGCCAAATTCCAGTCGCCATATTTGCTGTCAGTCTAGCTGGATGGATGACGGGTGGCTTTTGTTACGTGGGGAATGGGCCTATGAGTCAGATCCCCCAAGGAGTGTTAGACTAGGCCCTCCGCAGTGGTTCTCAACCTTCCTAATGCTGCCATGTATTTTCATTGTTACAAAGAGATCACTACCCACAGGTTGAGAACCGCTGCCCTAGAGGATCTTTAAAAGGTCTTTAGAGGCCATAAATATACAGCGCCATGTATAGATTCAAAGGGGTCCCAAATCCATGAAGTCATTGACGGAGACAAAATGGAAAATAGTAGATACTAAAAATTTATAAAAGCCTGGGCGGTGCCTGTGGCTTACTGAGTAGGATGCCGGCCCCATACACCACGGGTGGCAGTTTCAAACCCGGCCCTGGCCGAACTGCAACAAAAGAATAGCTGGGCGTTGTGGTAGGCACCTGTAGTCCCAGTTACTTGGGAGGCTGAGACAAGAGAATGGCCTAAGCCCAAGAGCTGGAGGTTGCTGTGAGCCACGAAGCCATGGCCCTCCAAGGGTGACAAAGTGAGACTCTGTCTCTAAAAAAAAAAAAAAAAATTTATAAAAACCTTACCCTAAATCCTAATCCTCAGCTACGAACCATAGAATGGTACTCTAAGAAGATTAAGAATGAAAGTGAGACTTCTCATCTCACCATCCAAGAAGCCGCCTGAGCGTTACCCTGCGTATGGGGGGAAACAGTAACTGCACGTCTTTCATCACCAGCTTACTTTTCATCATTAGGGAAGACGATTCTGTCTTTTCTCAGGGCATCCATAAGTGTGCAGAGAAATCCTGGAATCTTCCGGTAAATCTATGTTTAGAAAAGAAAAAAAAAAAAACACAATGATACCCCACGGTTAGGCCGTTTGTTATAATCTCCCACCGTGACCCATAGTAAGATACAGAATAGTGATTTTCTATATATAATGAACTTTAAGAAATGTCTATGATCTTCAAAAGTCATGAACATGGGGAATTTGGGGAAAAAACCAAAAGGAACGGGAGAAACGAGTCTCGCATAATTGTGACATCACTGTTAACATTTTGGTTTTCCTTCCTATCTTGTTTTAAAATACAAACGGGACCATGACCTCATACTTCTCCATACTGTCACAGGAGCAGTGGTGTGCAAAATCTAAAACTTGCTTCTGCCGTGAACATAACTTTAGTTGAGGGATAGACTATGCTGACTAGTCAGAAATTCTGATGAAAGTATGCAATGCATAAATAATTGATTTTAGAGGATTTGGCTGTTATAAACTTCTGTATGTGATTTAACTTTACAAAGCTTTAAAAGACATGCGAGGCTTTAACCATGACCACAGGACTCGCTATGTAACAATGCTCACTCTAAACTTGCTGACTTTCTTCTTTAACAGCAAATTCCAATAAACAGAATGCTAGCTTAAGTTGTTTTTACAGAGTTTTAAGTCAACACGTGTTATTTTAAAAAAATTGTTTGCATGCCCTAAAAACATCCATTTCAACTGAAAATAGGAATACAGAGGAGAGACCCTGAGCAACACAGCACCTTTCTCTGCAACTTGGACCCCTACCTCCAAAGTGCATCCCAAATGCACCCCTTAAGCCAGCCTCCTTCTCTTGTTTAAACCATGCCAGCAATCCCCAATGGCTCCCTGCTTCCTCCCTCAGCCTTCTAAAATCCATTTCCCACAGGAAAGCCAGACTCATTGTGATAACATGCTAATCTGATATGTCACGCTTTTGCCTACCACTCTCCACAGGCACTTGGAATGAACCCAAACATATCACGTTGGCCGCTGAGGCCGTACAGAATTCAGCACGGCCTCTACCTCCAGCCTTACCTCTGGTCACTAACCCCCTTCCTGTCCACCTTCAGCCACTGCTGCTGGAACACACCAGGCCTGATCCCACCTCCAGGCCCAGGCCTTTGCTTTCCCTGTGGCCTGAGACCTCCAGACGTTCCCACACAGCCATCTTCTCTGAGACCTCCAGACGTTCCCACACGGCCGTCTTCTTCTCTGAGACCTCCAGACGTTCCCACACGGCCGTCTTCTTCTCTGAGACCTCCAGACGTTCCCACACGGCCGCCTTCTTCTCTGAGACCTCCAGACGTTCCCACACGGCCGCCTTCTTCTCTGAGACCTCCAGACGTTCCCACACGGCCGTCTTCTTCTCTGACACCTCCAGACGTTCCCACACGGCCGTCTTCTCTGAGACCTCCAGACGTTCCCACACAGCCGCCTTCTTCTCTGAGACCTCCAGACGTTCCCACACAGCCGTCTTCTCTGAGACCTCCAGACGTTCCCACACAGCCGTCTTCTTCTCTGAGACCTCCAGACGTTCCCACACGGCCGTCTTCTTCTCTGAGACCTCCAGACATTCCCACACAGCCGTCTTCTCAGACCCCCAGACGTTCCCACACAGCCGTCTTCTCTGAGACCTCCAGACGTTCCCACACAGCCGTCTTCTTCTCTGAGACCTCCAGACGTTCC